>CM055272.1:35023416-35040558 GCA_029237695.1 Conchocele bisecta
GAACATAACGGACCGGATCTATGGATGGAACAGACCGACACATATAATTTTCGAAACAAAAGTATGTACTAAATAGAATATCCACCAGCCTTTGTTGCATAGGCCAGGCCATGCAATTCGGCTAACTAACGAGTTCGGGCCGGCCTGTTATGGTCAGAGTTTGTTCTTGTCTGTTTCATCCGAAAAATGTTCCGTTACAGTCAGAATGGACGATGTGCGACAAAACGGTCAGTATTTGTAGTCGTAAAAGAAGAGTGCATATACTATGTCATTTAAAAAGGGAATTAATGGTTGTTGAGACAATCACAATAACTTTCTATCAACCACATGTTGTGGATATATAGTGGATCTTACATGAGTGATCATTTAACATGATATTTATTAAACGAGTTTACTGATTTCATAAGAAACGAGGCTATGCCGAGTTTTTATGAAATCAGTAAAGGCGTTTAATAAATACCATGTTAAATCATCACAACTGTTAGATTATATGTATTGCATAAGCACATCGTCATACATGTACATTGAAGCTGTACTGGTCCACCTTTGTTTTCTGTAACCAGTTAATTTGCATATTTATACACTAGCGTAATATGATTTGTATTACACCGTTTTAATACACTGCGTGCGCCCATTGTATGCACTTATTTCAGATATGAACTCATATACATTCGATTTCGACAACCTACATCAGTTTACCATGTATTTGGCAGGCAAACACTATTACCATACCGTGAAATAAACTTTCGAAATATTCCTCTACTATAAATCACGTATTAGTTTTTAACCGGCATTTTGACGAACAATGCATGATTTGTTGTCTTCGAATTTGGAGTCGAAAGTAGCCGCATGATTCCTGCATATAGTGGACATACACATACATGCACCTGTCAGCCAATGACAAACACGTCAAACTATTAACAAGTTTTGTTTAATATGTTAACGTCACTCTTATCATCGGACTAATCATAAACCATACATACATACATATCCCAAAATTCTTACTAATCAGGGGGCCGTTTCACTAAAGTAGGCTACAAGGCTTCGTACGACTAAAATCGACTAAAATATTCGTAAGTGCAAAATTATGATAGTCTGTAAATTTCACATTAACAATGTTTTCTTGTAAACAATTATTGGATTTGCATTTATTGAGCATGCAGCCTATGCTCAATAAATGTAAATTCATCAATTAAAATTTCCAGACGATACTAAATTTGCACTTACGAACATTTTAGTCGTAAGAAGTTTAGTGAAACGGGCCCCAGATACCTGTTAAACTAGTATTGTTTATGTGTTGAAACTATATCATAATATTACATGCTACCCAGTGATTTACCATCATTCTGGAGGGATTTATTTCCTTGAAGGTAATATTTCCTCCTAGAAGTTCGCGAGACGTAAATGACGTCACGTTTTGACGTCATGTCCGGCGAAGAAACAATTCATACGCTAACGTCAAAATTGTCAATTGTGACTACGTTGTAAGCTGGTCTAAGAGCAAATTTCCCAATTTTCGAAGAGCATGTGATATACAATTTATTCCACTACCATTTTTAAATACCGAATTTATTTCCCTTGATATCTGTAAATCCGACAAAGAAATGCTCGGGAAATAAATCTGGTTTTTCAAAATGGTAGTTGAATAAACTTTATTTAATCAAAAACATAGAGCTAAACATCAGGGGCCCGTTTCAATAAACTTCGTACGACTAAAATGTGCAAACTTACCATAGTTTGTAAATTTCACATTACAAACTGTTTTCTTGTAAACAATTACTGGATTTACATATGCGGCCTATGTTCAATAAATGTAAATATATCAATTAAAATTTCCAGACGATCCTAATTTTGCACTTACGAACATTTTAGTCGTACGAAGCCTTGTAGCCTACTATAAAACTGTTCGTACTAAGTTTTCTATAAATCTGCTTCTCACATTAACGTGTTTCTCAAATCCTACCATTTAGTACCTACGGGTCAATGTCATTAAATCAACACGTCCACGAAAGATTTTCCAAAATCGGCTGTCAAAACAAACGTTATTGTGATTTCAATTTTGCACTTACGAACTTCTTTGTCTTACGAAGTTTAGTGAAACGGGCCCCTGGTTAACAATTGCAACAAGATAGCTTACCGTGTCCTCATCAATTTCATTTCCGATTAGTACTTCCTTAGTAGACCATGTCCAACAGTGAGGGAACGTAGAGTTATCTCCCGTTTAAGTTACTTATAGAAATCCGGTCCAAATTGTGTAGTTTGTGGCCTTATTGCTGGTACAAAGGGCAAATGTAGCATGATGTGTTGTGAAAAGTAGCAATTATAGTGGTTTCGACTAGTGTTGATACATCATCCTACATATATCTACGCAATATGATCCGGGACTACATTATTTGTCAGATTCATATTTTCACAGTTAGTACTGTTATTGCAATCAGTGTAGACTCAGATCAGAATGCACATATGTGCATTCTGATCTGGGTCTACTCTGTTCGCAAAACTCAAATTGTTGTACTATTCAGTAAGATATAAACGCTGAAATACAGCATAGGGCCGGATCTCTATATATATTTGCAAAGGGACATAACTAGCTAAGATCCCTAATTTAATTTCCGATTAGTACTTCCTTATTAGACCATGTCCTACAATTGTGAGAGTGCGCTATGATTAGTAAAATAATTTTCCAAATGCCAGAATCAAGGTGTATGAACACGTGGTACTAACAACAACAACAAGTACTGAAATTTCCAGAATCCATCTGATCAAAGTACGTATTCTTTTATAGTGTCCTTAGTACGCAACTGATTTTGATGAAATATGGCTCATCAAACGCGTCTTGTTAAGCTGCATTTGGTGGTCTCTGTATTTTCGCCCAAACTTCTGTCGTTTTTGCGACGAATGAATTTCCGTGTCGGTAAAAACACGGAAATCGATTCTTCGCAAAAACGACATAAGTCTGTGCCAATCTCCTTGGACCACCAAATGCAGCTTATGAAGACGCGTTTGCTGCGCCATATTTCATCAAAATATCCGTTGCATATTAAGGAAAATATCAAATAATACTTACTTTGGAGTGTGCGACGTTGTTGTTGTTGTAACCACGTGATCATGCACCTTGAGAATGTCCTTGTCGTATTTTTTGCAGGTAAAGCCCCTGTCACACTATCCCAACTTGCGTTACGACATGCGGCGAGTTCACAACTCGCGACATATGGAGGGAAAATAAGGTTCGACAATGTCTAGCCATGGGTAAACGTTTGCCGTGGCACGAGGGAACTGTTTGAACCTCAAGGCCGTAGACCGCACAGTTCCCGAGTGCCACGGGAGACGTTTACCCACGGTTGGACATGGTCGAACGTTAAATATCATTCAATATATGCATATATATGCAGTACTTTCGGTACTTTGATAAAATGTTCCATTTAAACAGCTGATTTACACATACATATTCCGGGCGTCGCGTGATGCAGCCGCAGTAATTTCAAAATTTCAGTGCAACCGTTGTGAACTGGTCTGGTGACGTAATGGCGCATTCTAGTAATATAACGTCATGAGACACGTACATGCATTACGTAGTTATTGGCTTCGACCAGAAATGAGCATTGTCTACATCCATGGTCAAACAGCACGCGCTGTACGTTTGAACACGGCTGCGAGCGGTGTGAGACAACGGCAGCCATGTAACAATGAGGAATAGATATCGCCATGTGCCGTCTGAAGTCGGACATATGTCGTCATATCTCGCATATTGTCGGGAAGTGCCTACGAGAATTTTAAATTGCTTAAAATTCTCGCTGTCCAAGGTCTTTTCACACCAAGCTCGCAACTCATCCATACATTGTCGTACACATTGACGCCTATTGACGCATGTTATCGGCCTGGTGGGTTCACTACGAGATATCTGCAAGTATTTTCGACAACTGTACGACAATGCGCGAGCTTTCTACGAGTATCGTTGGAGTTCGGGCGAGATAACTGACAACACGCTATAAATAGGAGCCACTCATTGGCCCAAAACTATTTAAGAGATATCTTAGAACACCCGTACATATAATTTTACAACTATTTTGACCAACATTTTGACCGCGGCGATTTATGGCGAGTTTTATCTCGCCGTATATCGCCGTATGTCGTCAGAGTTGTTGTGACAGTGTGACAGGGGCTTTACATGTCTCCCACAAACACCGGTTATAAGGCGTTTTCTTACTGGTTGATCGATAGTTTACTAGCTGACTTAATTACCGATAGACCAATCAGAATCGTCCGTGCAACCGGACACATTATGGACAAGTTATGATAGGATGTATATATATAAGCCAGAGATGGTTTCGAACACTAACTCTGGCATTCGACTCCCGTACCGTCCGTAGTCTGGCTACGGACGGTCCGTTAGTAGATTGCAAGAGTTACTGTTCGCAACTATGCCAGAGATGGCCGATGATTGGAAATAAAATATATCCCTTTCCATACAACGATATTGTTCGGCTCATGGTAGGGATGCAATGAAAGAGTACCCTCAGTGGAACCTCAATATTTTGCCTAAATCGAGCTTTCCAACATAAAACTACATGTCCCTTAAAATATGAGAATCAACAAGGTGCATGATCACGTGGTTGTATCAACAACAACAGTGGCTGGAAGTGTTGAAATCTTGCCCACTCCAAGGTAAGTATTATTTGATGTTTTCCTTAATATGAAACGGATTTTGATGAAATATGGCGCAGCAAACGCGTCTTCATGAGCTGCATTTGGTCGTCCAGTGAGTTCGGCACAAACTTATGTCGTTTGTGCGAAGAATCGATTTCCGTGTATACCGACACGGAAATCGATTCTTCGCAAAAACGACAGAAGTTTGGGCCAAAGTACAGGGACCACCAAATGCAGCTTAACAAGTCGCGTTTCATGCGCCATATTTCATCAAAATATGTTACGTAATAAGGACAATAGAAAAGAATACGTACTTTGAATCGGATGGATTCTGGCAGTTTCTGGAGTAATTATTTATTTTCCCCGAAATGCATTATTTCATATAGAACTAACCACTGCATATATTTGATGATTAAAAGTATGCAGAATTATTATACTGAATGTATTACATTATGTAGGCCAAAATTGCTGTGATAATGTAATACATTCAGTATAATAACAATTAATAAATTTATCATTAAATTGAAAATTTCTCCCTCAAAGTATACTTTGCTAGATAAGTATACTTTGCAATGTTGGTGAAATAGGCTACTGGTTTGACCCTCCGGTACATTTTTGACTTTCTGGTACTTGGGAATTGAACCCGGTTATATCCATTATAACAGTACTAAGATTAGTATTAATCCTATTACTTTACTGAGTGGGGCTAAGTGACTGTTGTCTTAGGACTTGCACCAGGTCAGGTTATTCTAATTTCAGAGCTGAATATATTTTTTTCTGTAAATATTCAGGTCTAATTCAGGGATTTATCCCCCATCACAACAGGAACATATGAAACTACGTGATTCCGAGTATGAAGTTATCGAAGCACGGGCAGAAATGTCTGTATCCATGTTAGCAATGAGTCAGCGCCAGCAACCTGCGGCGTCCCCATCTTGGCACCGCTCAATATAGGGTTAACTGTATTGTAATTTTCATATTTGCGGCGTATATCAGAAAATGATAGGTCGGAAAATGTGTTTAATGGCGACGCGCTAGTTTGTTTCTATGTGTGCTGCTGGTCCACCTGGGCGTGGTGCTGGTATGCCTAGTCGTGGTGCTGGTATGCCTAGGCGTGGTGCACGCATGCCTAGGCGTGGTGCACGCATGCCTGGGCGTGGTGCACGCATGCATAGGTCGTTCCCCATTGCCCTTGCCCAACCATGTCTGCCTAGGTTGGCCCAAGATTTTCCGTGTTGTACATTGGGCAAAATATATTTGTATATACAAATCTGTTTGCATATTTTGTGTCGACAAACAAAAAAGATGCCAACAAAACGAGATTTGTCCGAGCAGGATATGGAAGATTTTCGCAATCTTCGAGGTGTCGAGTCTGCGGACGACACAAAGAAAAAATATGGGATCGGTACCACTCGTCTTCGAAGAATATGGGACGCCGTCGATGCGGAACGTAGTACAAAACCCGAAGAACAAGAAACCCCAGAAGAAGAAGAAACCCCTACCCCCGTAGTACACAGGGTGACCTCGTCTGGTTTTGCTCCTCCCACCGAGTTCCCCCGAGGTCTACTAGACGCCACACGAAACGCCAGCTCGTTCGAAGAATCGGTGCGCCTGTCCGACATGGAGAGACGTCTGGAGAACCGGTTGGACGCGCTGGAGCACTGGATGTTGGCCGCGATTTTCGGAGATGCCGAGTCCGAGTGCTAGGAGGAAGACGAGTGCCAGACGGAATCCGGGTGGGAGGTGCACGACATCTGGAGAACCGTAGATAATACGAACTGGTGGCTGTGTGCAGCGGTGGTGACATACACGGCCTGCAAAATACTGTTTCCAGTCGTGGTGCAAGAGACCCGTAGACTCTGGAAGAACAAAACAGATCCCGACTCCCAGTTCGTACATCCCTCCAAACATCTCGGCATCCCGAATGAAACACTACTAGCGAGCCCGCACACCCTCCCTCTGCAGGGCGCGACCCTTTATACATGGAGTAGCTCTTTGGAAAGAAAGTATCCGAACCCTCCCCTATTTGGAACTTCGATTGGTAGCTAGAACTGCCACCGGGCATACCACGAACCATCTAGATTTCTTCTTGTTGGGTGTGGTGCGAGGCTCCCCCATTCTGCACCGAAGAGGATTCTGTAGTTCGCACAGTGGCCTCCCGATGTTGTCCACTTCTTGTTGTAGGAAAAACCAGTGGTTGGAATCTCCTCTCCCGTTTTGGACGCGCCGTCCTCGTCTGTGGCAACTAGAAATAGTATTGTTCTTTTCGCCCCCTGTATACCGTGTTGGTGTATCTGCTACAGCCATACATCCCGGCTCGCACGTCTACGTCTCTATATATTTTCGTGTTCTTTCCCAAGGTGGTCTCCTCTACACACAACTTCTCCGTACACCCGTACTCCTCCGTTGCTTCCGCCAGCTCCTGTATTCTTTCCAACTCTTCGGGATCTGGTGTCTCCACAACGTCTATGCGGTTCCACCGGATGGTACTCCCTTCTTTCTCGAACACCCTACCGCTGCGCACGCGAATCCGAAGCAATATGCAAGGCGGTAGCCAGAACGTTTCCTTCTTGCCACCATCCTCCATCTCGAACGTATCTTCGCAGCTGGACAGCATTTTGGAGAGACCTCTGGTTGGCCAAACGCAAATAGGTTTCTCTTCCTCTTTGCACAAGACTACTCTGGTGCTGGTCTCCTCGTACCTACCTCTGGCTGTTCGGCGAAAACCAAGAACAGACCACACTGCCTTGTTGTCGGCGATTGTCGCGATTTTCTGCGTTGATTTGTCTCCTAGCATGTCTCGAACGACTAGCCGGAGACCCTCCTTCTTGTGGCGGTACTCCGTGTGTTCCAGCGCGGCTGCCGCGAGTCTGTCCAGCTCGTCGGACCTTCTGTTGCATTCGTTGTTGGAGTAGCTGTCTTAGCTCTTTCGCGAGAGTTGTTCGCCGCCAGATTTCTGCCTGTTCCGCGTCTTGTAGCTGCATCATCCTCTGTGCTCGATTACGTGGGGATAGTTTGGATACATATCTCGCAGCTGCTATCTCCGGAACTTCTACCAACTCGTAGATGGATTTATCCACTCCTATCGCGTGGCATTTTGTGGTTCTCCACTTCCAACAGACGTTGTCCGTAGGTGGTAGTATCTCTACAAGGTCTACTTCCGCACCTCTAGCACGAACTTCACACGGATGCTTGCTGCAACACAGTATTGTCGAAGAGTCTTTTGCTTTTGTGTAGCAGCGCAGCGGGGACATTTAGATTTCGCCGTCGTCCGCGGATAGGATCTCCGCCACAAAGATTGGACACGCGCGAAACCCGAAGTCTGCAGCGGCCCACTCCATGGCTCTCCCCCATTTTGCAGGGTTTGTGACTGTTGCTGCAGAACTCCAGATATGCGACCGGTTCCGGTGTGCGCGTACCAAGCTACAAATATCTGCCCACAGGGTTTGTCTCCGAGCACGAAACACCTGTCCAGGTGCTTGGCTAGGTTTTCCCACTGGCTGTGCGGAGGTTGTACCACGAATATGTCTTTCCCACAAGAAACAGTTTCTCTGGCCTCCGCGAGAACCTCCTCTACCTTTTCTTTCGAAAGGTCGGAGCAGGCGTATATCGACACCTCGATTCTCGTGCAGCCTCTCTTCTGCACGTCCGGGTGCCCGAAGGTTTTTCGAAGATGTTCGTTGGAGCAATCCGCGTAGTCCGCTAGATGCCCCCTATCTTTTCCCGTATCTCCCCCGCCTCGACGTTGGATACCACCTTGTTGTACAGTTTTGTTCTAGTGGTTTTGTCCCCCTTGGCTTGTACCCAAGTGCAAACGTGGTTTCCTACGGTGTCTGTATTGTCTAGAACTCTTTCTCCACCTCGAGATGCTCCACTAGCGTTGGTCTGTTCAGTACGCCGGAGACAGTATATGTCCATACCGGTGGCTTGCAGTCTCATCTGCAGTGCGGGCAGCCGCTCTTCCCATATTTCTATCGGAATTTCGGACACGGCTATCTTTGCCACGAATACCGCGAATGGGAACGTGTGGTCGTGCACTTCTCCCCAAGCTCTTCCTGCCTTGTACCCTGTGCCTTGTTCTATGCGAGCTATTGTGTTTCGAATGGAACTGTTCCCGGATCCCCTGTCTTGTAGAATTGTGTGTAGTATTGCTGTGTGTAGTGGTTTCTGTCCCTTCCCAATAGTTTCCCGAGCTGCTATTGCGATCTTTTGCCACGCAGCATTTTGCAGACCCCTCTTCCCCGGTTGTGCAAGTTGTTTTGTTTCCCACTACCACACACTCTTCCCTATCCAGACACCCGAAAACGTACAGATCTTCTACGAATGCGGGCAGCCCTTCGAGAGGTTGTAAGTTCGTCGGGCCTTCGTGGTTTTCCAGATAGTCTTCTTCCCCTATGAGATTGTTCTCGTGCGCATTTTCCAGAAGATGTCTAGAAACGCTCTTTGTCGCGCGGATTCCTATCGCTTGGAAGGTTGCTCGAATTGCCATTTTGCTTTTGTTGTTTCTGTATATACGTACATCCACATTTGTCTGATTGGGCGCAAAAATATTTTCTACCTCTTTTTCTTGCTGTTGTGCTTGCCACGTGAGAGACGAGATGGTCCCAAATGAGTCGGTGCAAAAATGTGTTCCACCTCGGCATCATTTGGCAACCATGCTTTTCCTCGTTTTCTTCCATACTTGTGGCTGTATAGGCGTACGCCACTATAGAGCTCTACCCAGGAACTTGCCCAAACTTCCGTATGCCGGTTGCCGAAAACGTAGTTGCTGAAGCTATTTTTGCGCTCCTATAAGAGTCAACAATGATACCACCTCTTGATGGGAGGCACCGCGCGTAGCGGTGGGCTTCCATCAGGAGGTGGTATCTTTTTGACACTCATATACTACTAATGTTATAAGCGGCCTACTGCAGATGTACACGTGCAATGTCTACAGACAAATACTACATTTGCAGCCGTTTCATACACATAATTAAGCTATAATATTGGAATAGAAAGAAAATACCCGACCGACGGGATTATAGCAATATTACAAACGGCACCAGGTCCAGTCCATTGAGCTTGTACATAATGTTGTCGACAGTTGCCGAGAAACCACACATACAATCCGACCATTGGAATTAGCTGCCTAGCGATCATTATAGCTGGATAAACTATTTTCATAGTAGCGATTGTTCAACTAATTAATGACCTATTACATATTTCTCACTTAGGTTGACTGACGCTGGTAAAGATTCTTCCCTGTTCACGGTGTGAATTTGTTATATATTTGATTAGTAACCCTTGCCAGATGGAAGATGAACATATATTTTTATTTGATTTCTTTTTAAATCAATATTTGTGCAACTATTTGCTTACGATGTTAAGTGGCGTAACTAGCGTGAATATTATGTGGACACAATCATATGACCTGGCGACGAAGGGTGGGGAGTGAGGATTGTGGATTCGAGGAAAAGTGCCCTCGGGGAACATAGTTCATCCCTGAATGCCAATCGGTGTAATTAAAATAATGCAACTTCATTCTCGCATATAAAAGTCATTCGTCACCCATATTTAAAATGAGCTTCCGGCAATGGCTGATTTATATGGGGGAGGGGGACCTGGCACTCCATATGCCTACCCTGCAACTTCTAATTATGTATTAACATTTCGCGGTTTGGGTTATGATACCTTTAGAAAATTTGCAAGCACGATAGCTACATACATTTGTAAAGTCACTCGTGTGGCTAAACTTGAAACTGGAATCACATGTCCAGCCCCCGATGATCGCGAATATGTTGTTTGTAAGAGTTGGTTGAATAACCATCACTCTGTCTTTTATTTTCACATGTAGTGTACTTACAGCCATACGTTCTGCAACATTAGTTCTGCCATACACGAGCGGTGATAATAAAATACCCGGGAAAGTTCTGTAAAATTCATGTTTGTTGGGTTAACTGTCTGAAAATTCGCATACATGATGTGATAAATGCTGCATCGATTTCATATTCAGAACTCATAATACATATAGCATGGACATGGTTATCGTTACCAACGCAAAGTCATCACGCGATATGCGGCCGAACGTCAAAATGACGTTATGTAAATGTTATGCTCCTTATTGTTCAATAGAAGGAAAACACGAATATGGAGGATGGAATAACAGCTCCAATCCACGATATTTGATAATAGATGCATTCGATTAGAAATATGTACAGAAATATCGTAAACCTCGAGCATAATTGGTAACATTCAATGGTTTTTTGCTCCATGTTCAGCATCATCGGGATCCATCTAGCTCTATGTATCTTGATATTTAAATCTTTTTAATCACACTATGGAGTGTGCCGCCTGTGAGTTCAACCGATCTTATAGTTCACGCACAATGATCCATCAACACAGACTTTTACTTTGTGTCACAACATCTGAAAACGTCACTTTTGGACATCCATTTCTGGCAAATCCCTTCGCGCATTCCCGTCCACCGTCTCTCTGACTATATCGCTCGCAAATTGCCATCCAGGTGGTGCACTTTCACCAAATACATTTCTCATCATCATCATCATCTCGTATTGATGTATGCGTTACGATGCAGTATTTAATAGCACATTTTAGTTCTTCTGGCATGTTCTCATGAGACAGAGCAGACAATCGTTAAACTATGTAATTTTCTGTCATGACGTCACATTTTTCAAAACATGTCGCGTATGAAACATTAAATAATGTCGCTATCATTTCCTAAAATGTATTTGGGCCAACAACAAACAACTCGGAAACGCAAGCCCTTCTCAATCCGCGTTCATTCTAAAATCTGCATACAAAATTACGATATTTGGGTTGGGTCGCAATACAAAACATGACGTTACCATAGCTACTGCAACACTGGCCATGAACATTATTTTCATACTTTGTCTTGGGTTAATGGTAAACAATTGGCCAGGCTACGAGATATTCAAATTTGGTTGAAATGCGATAATAGATGACACAACGATGGGACTTTTCTGGGTATTTTATAAACACCACTCACATAAGCCGTTGATAAAAACGTCGTATTTTCGACGTCATTGATCTAAAACGTTATATATATACGTTTTTCCGCGCGTCATAAAAATACTTATAAAATGAAACATAATTGGGATAAATTGACAATTTTTGCGGCATATGACCTTTAAAAGATGTATAATGCAGAATATGTAAACAAGTAAAAACTGAAAAAATTGTCATTAAGCCCGGTTTTCGCATGACGCGGCTCATAGAGAAAATCTTCTCCCTCAACTCAAAAGAGGGAGAAGTTAAACAGTTTAGGGAGAGAATTTCGCACACATCGTCCTGTAAACTGATCAACATATCAAACTCCCCTAGCACAATCCTTCCCATACCAAAGTCATGTGTCGTCTTTATTGTAACCTCCTGAAATACAAAAAACAAACCCATCTTACCATTATATAATACAAGATTATATTAAGGCGACCTTCCCCTTCCTCCGCAATTTTTTTTTATTATTTAACCTCACACACACATTTTACATCACCCCACCCACATCTATCATATAATATTATTTGTAATTTTATTTCGACACTACAAAGCTACTCCAAGTTTACAGAAACACCCATTTCTCATCCTACCCCACCACCCTTAAATACAGTACTTTTCTGTTAACTTTTCAGACCTGCAGACGTACAGTTATTTTTCAAATACAAAACCAAATGCAAACATGTCTATCAATTACAATTACAATTACAATTGTTTATTTAGTGATGTAGGCCACCGGCCCATTACACACAACATGTATATGTAAATGATATAACAGTGCCACTGCATGCATATGATGTGAGACATTGCCCGACGAGTTGTGATTAAGTTCCCATAAATGTATAGTATATGTCATTCTACGTCAGGCAACGGGTCACATAGACAATGTTTAGGTAAACGATTTTCTTAGTTTCAATAGATGGTAGACAAATGTAGCAATTTTCTTAATAGCTGTAGGATTCTGTATTGCGATTAGTCGATAGTATTCCGTCGCAGACTTGCTTGAGTATATGGTTGGGTCTAAATATTTAATACGCAAGTCAGCATAAAGCTTACAATAAAAAAAGGCATGCACTTCATCTTCCACTACTTCCAAACCCTCGTGTAAAAGACAATATTGACAAAATCGTAAATGTCGTTCAATACCCAAATGTCTTCCGACTTCAATACAAAGGTTATGGTTGGAACATCTAAAGTTCGACATTGCTTTCCTAAGGTAATATGGCAAGTCGCATGAGATATAGCGTTCAACATTAAGCAAGGTTTTAAAGTTTTGATACTGATAACACCTTCCGGAGGAATGAATATCGCGACTCCAATCTTGCTTAAGGCAGTCAGGCAATCGTTGCTGAAATTTTGAAATAAATGAGTCGGTATCGCCAATATCCTGCGCTACCCATACATAGCCAAAGCCATAACGATGTAGCAGCAGTCTAACATGGCTGGCCCAGTTTGTCCGTCCCATATCATCGTGCTCCCTCAGCATTATGTATGCATTTCTGGGATACCTGTGGGATTCCATGTGTATTAGTCTACACCAGTATTTAATACAGCGAACATAGTAAGTTGAGCAAAGTGGGAGTCTTCCGCATTCACCCAGTGCCATACTGTTATTGATGTGACGGGATAAACCTAGAAATGTCTTACAGAAATTAGCGTGCACAGTTTCAATTTGTTGACAGTACTCGTACCCCCAAACTTCTCCCCCATAGCAGAGGATAGGTTTGACCATCATATCAAATAATTTGAAAATGTCGTCAGAGTCAAAAAAGCCGAATTTCCGTTGATAAGAATAGATCGACATGATCGCTTTACGGGCCTGCGATGCTAGTGTAGTTTTAGCGCGGGTCCAAATTAGCTTCGGTGTGAAAAGTATGCCCATATATCTATAAAATCTATTGATAAAACCAACTTTCGTAGCCACGCAGCGAACCTCCATTTCGGAAGACAATAATTTTGGTTTTGGCGATATTCACCTGCATACCGGTTTCCCGACAAAATAAATCGACAGTATCAATTTGCTGTTTTAGCTTGATAGCGGTTTCCGCACAGTTAGCGATGTCATCTGCGAACATTAGACATAATATCTCTGGGATGTCATACGTCACGAATATTCCGGTTCCACATTGATTGCGTAGAAGTATTGCCAGGTCATTAATAAACAGTGAAAATAATAATGGACTGCTTACACAGCCTTGACGCGTACCGGTAGAGCAAGGGAAATAACTCGTAATTCCGCTATGCGTTCTGACACATGCAGATAGTCTCCCATACATTGATTGAAAAATATTGAGAAATCTACCGTGTACACCTTTGAGAAGTCGGATTTTTCCAAGTTTGTCACGTCTGATCCTATCGAACGCTTTGGAAAAATCAACAAATAAACAGTAGAACCTCCCTGCTGGTTTCGTGAGATATTTCTGTGCCATGGCATGTAGTGTACAAATATTGTCAACTGTTGAGTAACCTGTACGGAATCCAGCCTGTGATGCATCGATGACGTTATGATCTTGTGACCATTTTGTTAGTCTTGTGGTCAAAATAGAGGTAAATATTTTACTGATTATGTTGATTAATGAGATCGCTCGGAAATTGTTAGGGTCGTCTAGTGGGCCTTTTTGTGTATTGGGCATATGAGGCTCTGACTCCAATTAGATGGGAATTCGCCAGCATCATAAATGGAGTTGTAAATGTCAGTGAGGATTGGAGCGATGTCATTGCACGTGTGTTTAAAAAATTCTGAGCCTATTCCATCTGGGCCTGGGCTTTTTCCGACATTGAGTCTGAGAATCGATGAGACTGTCTCGTCTACAGTAAATGGGTCATTCAGGGGGCGTGCTGCATCAATTTGTGTCGGGTCGATATCATCATCGGTGTGTGCGGGTGTTTCTGGTATGTAGTTTGGTGAGAAAAGGTCCTTAAAGTGTGTATACCAATCGTGTGGCGAGATGTTAGGTGTCGTTACTGTTGTACGTGTGTTACGTTTGATTGTCTGCCAAAACTGTGATGGACTGTTTCTTGCATTGACAAGTATCCTGCGCTGATTAGATTCATATAACTCACGTTTTGTTTTACATAAAGCTTTAAATTGATTTCGGATGTTAATATATATGTCGAGGTCATCCCGATTGTTAGTTAAGCGAAATCTACGTAATAGAGATAGTTTACGCGTTTACAACGTTTCGCAATCCCCATCCCACCATTCTGCATACTGTGCGGGCGAATATCTACTGCTTCTAGGACGTAGCTTCATAATCACGGCTGCCTTTTGGTATACATTAGCTAAAAGATCAACTGCTAGACTTAAGTTATCACGAACATTCCGAAGTATATCATCTCGTCGTATTGCTAGTTCCGACTGACAGTTTGTAGTAAATGTATTCGCATTTCCATCAGCCCACTTATACCGCGTGTATACAGAATCTGACAAATATTCATCATCAATATCACTATGGCCGGGTAAAGTGGAGGCTCTAACTTTGAATTGTAATATACATAACAGTGGAAAATGAACCGACTCGTCACGTTCCTGAACAGAAAAACTAGTAACATGACTGAATAGATCAGAAGATGCAATATTATAGTCTACTACGCTAGCCCCTTCATTGGCAGTACAAGTATATTCACCATGTGTGTCACCTGTAACCCGACCATTTATAATATGCACATCAAACAAACAGCATAGCTCCACTAATGACACTCCAAATGAGTTGTACCTGTGAATATCTTTGGTATTTCTGGGCATGTTGAATGAGTCACCATCATATGGAACGTCACCAAAAATTGATTCGAGTGAGTCGTCAGGTATGTAGTCAAGAAAATCCTTGCATCTAGAGTTTAGATCTCCAGCAATAAACAGTGTAGATCCTGGGTAATCAGACCGGGTCGTCAACAAATAGTTCTCCAGTACCTTAATTCCATCTTTCTCATCGCTGCCACGATATATGGGTGACCCCTCGGGTGACACATATACAAAACACAATATCATATCCTGTGTACCTTCATATACTGACATATTGCATTGCAAAAATACACAATTATCAAATTGTCCGTAGATGCGTGTTATTTGTAGTTGCTCTACTAATTAATCTTTAATAAACACAGCTATACCACCACTGTTACGCCTATTACCTGGGTTACACCGTACATGATCAAAACAAGTATAGCCACCAAAGAACTGGTCAAATTCAGAGTTATAGTCCGACCACGTCTCATTTAAAGCTATGATATCAAACCCTTGTAGATAATTAACTATGCTGCAGTTGTTTAAATATTTCTTAAGCCCTTCTATGTTCCATGTCAGAATGCTAATGTTTACAGATGTATTAACAGTATTCATATTCCGTGTACTGTGTCTATAATTAGAACTATAATTCCCAATGTCAATCGGCTGGCCTCGGCCACTATCCTATATAGAGTCATTGTCGCTCATAACTGGGTCACCTGTAGTGTTGCGTACATCTCCATAAGCACGCGGTTGTCCACTCCACGGATACGGTTGGCTGGTACGGAGATCGGTACTGGGTCGTCGCGGTGTGTTAGAGCCAACACGAACTGGCTGTTGAGTTTGAGCATCAAGTTTGTAAACAACGTTGTCGATGACCAGTTTATCAAATCGCATAGATGTTGTTCGACCATTTGTGCGTGCTCGAACTAGGAACGTACCAAGGATCTTCCTGGTCTCGCGAACACGCGGGGTGAAATCATTTTCAGTTTTCAGTTCATCACATGTTTTGGAAATACGGTCCACCTTGTCATTTAGTCCTGTGAGATTGATCTGTATATTGGACATATATTTGTTCATGTCAGATCTCATATCTGTTAACAGTTGGGTCACACTGGGCTCGTCCGAATGAGAATGGGATCTGGTAACGCGCATATCGCCAGCATCGTCAACATCAAGCAGTGACTGGCTACAGGCACCCTGGCTGGACGTTAGTGATGGTCGCTGGGATTGACGACTAGAGCTTGTTTTGGATGTCCCCCTCCCTGTGGGCCCTGGGTTAAGTTCCACTCCTCCGATTATCATCAAAATACCCATCGCTAGAGATAACCTGATCAGACTAGACACGTTCATTGTTAGTTTGGGGCAGCTGAATTTATGTTTAGGCCCTGGCATCGTGAACGATCCTATGCGGCACCTCCAGCTTACAACGCATATTCCCATTGTGTAGGCTAGACGCGATAACTACTAGTTCTCAATATAGTCATACAATGGTTGTCTCCCTTTATTACTGTACATTTTGGCGTGGATCGTAGGCATTGGTACGCTTCAGTGAACTATAACAATAAACTGACCGATGGGCGAGTTAGTATGGCCGCTGTATATACATGTGTGAGTTACTTTTCACAAAATTTCAATTCAGAAATTCACAAATACCCGCTTCAATAATGGTGTTGTTATCCGACACATACAATAACACATCGTTTAGGAATACTAAAGTCCAATTATATAGAGTGTCCTTATTCCAGAATCAGCTGAAA
>CM055272.1:35041058-35059657 GCA_029237695.1 Conchocele bisecta
ACAATGTCAAACTAGTCCATTTAAGACAAGATTGTGCATTCTTCTGAAAAAATGAAAATGACATGCAAAAAGTGCGGATCCTGAGTTAACGGCTCGTGACGAGCCTGCTCATCTGGATCTACACTACATGTATTTGCAAACACCGCTATAGAGGGAAATAGTGTTGACAGGTTAAATGCATGTATTGTCGTTTGAATACATGGCCCTTAACCTAATAACTAGAATAGACTTGCTCTGGCATGCTGATTTTTCGACATTAATCAGATGGTGAATATTTTTATAAAAAATATATAGGTATCTGAAAAGTTCTGGAAAATACTGTAGATTTTGATGAGACGGCTCGTTACGAGCCGGCTCATCTGTATCTACAGTGTTTGCACATGCTGGCTTTATGTTATGTAAGGTTGACAGGGTTAAACCTGGTCCCAGTTAATGACTCTGTTCATGGTATACGCTGACTTAATATAGCATACCGAATACCGTTAGCAAGTAGAAGCAATTCTAATTAATGTCACTGTGTGAATGGGCATAGAGAATAGTAGGTTAGTGCCGTGAATGGGAAAACATATCTGGCAAGGCTCAGGAAACAGTCGGTACAATAAAATACCACAATAGAATACAAAATGCTTTATTTTACTCAGTAGCATGAATAGAATGTAAATAGCGTAATTGTATGAGCAACACTACATCAATGTAAATGGACAGATTAACACAATTCAGGGGGCCGTTTCACTAAACTTCGTATTATTAAAATGTTCGTAAAGTGCACAATTATGATAGCATATGCTCAATAAATGTAAATCCATCAATTCAAATTTCCAGACGATCCCAAATTAGCACTTACGAATATTTTAGTCGTACGAAGCTTAGTGAAAAGACCCCTGGTCTACCATTATGTAATGGCACCGGCGAACTTCCATCACTGACAGTGATCAATTTTCGACGATGTCATTCCCATCAAAGAGGATTGCGAGCAATCAGGGTCATTATCACATGGTGGCGTATGTGGACATTCACCGTAAAATATGTCTAAGTTCCACAGCTGAGTACCACGTGATCATACACCTTGGTTTCGTGATCTTATATTCGTCAGTGACGGAACTACGTTTAGCCTCGTAAAATAGTAAACCACCACTAATTTGGTTAAAGTTATTTGATTTGTATGCCACTTGTTCCGCCGCGAAACGATATTGCGCTCCTAAAGTCGCGCGATATGGCACGCTGCGGAACTCGTGCATATATCCACATTCAAAGCAAATAACCCATATTGATGTGTTTTACCAGTTTAGATCATGATCTGCTGGCGCATTCCAGTGCATAATAAAACTATATATATTTTGTTTTCACCAGTGTATGTGTTTTCTCGTGTGCTTCCCTGACTGAATTGCGATCAGTGCTGCAGGCTGAGCTGGCTCTACACAGGTTACAAATGCCACGAGGCTCATGTTTTCAGTCACAGCCACAATTACTTAACGGGGATGTTCTGGCTGTCACGCAGCGTGTCTTATTACGTGTACGTTGACCTTCGTGTCAGCCACAAAATTCGGGTACATGTTGGTCTGGGCATACTATATTCTACAATGCGCTAATACCAATTCATCCAACATACGCACGCACAGCTCACCCTTTATCCATACCCCATCCAATTATTTACACACCACAAGCACTGCTACGTATTTATCGACGCTGGCGGTTTCGACATTTTCTCGTCTTCTAGTGATTCGTGTAGCCGAATATCTAATAGTCTGGCGGGACGTACATTTGCTTTTTACCTTCGTCATCGCGGATTTCTGTGACGATAACATGCATTTGACTTATATAGCCACCTTTGAACCCGTGTTTGAACCGGTTTCCATTGGACTACTTTTCCATCGGAGTGACCCAATTATCGCGTTGTCTGATCAGGGTTTCAGAGTAAATCCGTACTTAGGCAGTCATTCAAAGATGATGCATTGGTCAACTACACTCAGCTGCAAAATCAGGGTATACGGCTATAGCGAACTCGATTTGCAATTATAGTATGTATTATCACTGCGTTGACCGTCAGTAACGCACGGAGCCCCGCAGGGGATGTAGAATTTTTTGTTTATTAATTCGTTCCCACGAAATAACAATTCGTTCCCTCAATTTAGCAATTCGTTCCCACGAATTAACAATTCGTTCCCTTAATTTAACATTTCGTTCCCACGAAATAACAATTCGTTCCCGTGGGAACGAATTGTTATATCGTGGGAACGAATTGTTAATTCGAAGGAACGAATTATTAAATTGAGGGAACGAATTGTCATGGGAACGAATTGTTAATTCGAGGGAACGAATGATTATATCATGGGAACGAATTGTTAATTCGAGGGAACGAATTGTTATATCGTGGGAACGAATTGTTAATTCGAGGGAACGAATTGTTATTTCGTGGGAACGAATTGATAAAAAGAATCCATGTCCCCTGTGGGGCTCCGTAGTAACGAAAAGGGCGAATGCAGCATTTAACAAATGTAGTCTCCGATCAGTTAACACGCTCATTCATCTTGATGCCGACCCAACTTCATCATTATAATCATCATGAAATTCTCGCATCACAATGCGAACAGTGTATCCCCAGATCAGACTGCGTGGATGCGCAGGCTGATCTGGGGCTACACTGTTTGCTAACGCAAGTTGCCCTATTATCCCGAGTATTGGGTGAGTATTGGCACGGTCACTGTGCCAGACTAGTTCGGTGACTCCAGGTTCAAAGTTGAGAGGCCAGCGGTGATTATGAACGTATGTACGTCTCAATTGACTGACTTGCTTACACGTTCGTGACGATGGAGATATAGTTCGTTAATTAAGTAATTGTATAATCCATGCGTGCTATGCCATGGTAAAATGTGGTGTATGGAAGGTATGATCCGTGTAGACCAAGAGTGATCAGATGAGCGTCTGCACAATTCACCATTCAGTGTATGCAATATAAATGCGCCGCTAATGTATAGGAACCAGTCGGCCAATAAATAATATGATCGTAAGCCAGTCCTGGTCCAGCTTAGCAACAAGGAGTAAATTCTCAGGACAACGGCATTGATTGTTATTATTATGACAGAGAGATAATTAAAATAGATGCTGCAGGAAAGGTATGTCTGTGGCAAACATTTTATTATATTATTTGCATGCTCTACGCATGCAGGTTAAATTTTCTGTGTGCGACTTGATGTGGGGGTGAGATAGAGATTTCGAAAGTGAAAGTAGACGGTTCCGTCAAAAGAGGGGAAATAACTCATGGAAATCAACCCGCATAACCACGTGTTTGTCATGGATCTAGAACAGGGTTAGGTCACTGACTCCAGGAATGGAAGTAACAAAATTGATTTTGTCGCATGTAGTTGGCGATTGTCATGTTTGTGTGAATGTGGGTCTATGGGAAATCAATTGGTTGCCTCTTTCCTATAAATGTGTGCGATTGGATACATGCCGCTTATGTCATTTGCGACCACAGTATGTTCTGTATCGTCATACGGGTATTTTGGTGGATTTTGTGTAGATTTTGGTGGAATTCGTTGGTTTTGGGTAATTTACTAAAGGAATGAATGGCCTTTTTGTGGAATTTATCGGGGTATAAACTTGGAAAAGTCGCGGGAATACTGGACGAAGGCCGGAAGGCATCGTCCAGTATTCCCACGACTTTTCCAAGTTTATATCCCCGATAAATTCAACAAAAAGTCCATTCATTCCTCATAATTCCAGCATTTAAAATAAATTAATTAAGAAAATGTGTTTGTTTTCCGTTTTCTTAAGAATTATTTTAACTGCGCCTGACGGTTACGGAAAGTAGTTCGGCATGGAGTTTACTGGGATATAAATTTTGGACGGATACTTGCAACGGACCAATCAAATGTTAGGGAATTGAGTAAATATTTTTGTGCTGGAATTATATAGTTTTATGCAAGTACGAATGCTGAATCATTACACAAGACAGACATCGTCAATTATCTACATATTCAGCGTTCCGAACTTTCGGACCCCTGTTATACTTTCAAAATACCTACAAAGTTACCGTACTTATACGTGTAACTCATCGGAGGTGACGTAAATTGTATATTGGTAACAATGCACCCAAACCACCAGATATACCGAAATATCAACCGTTCTTCAGGACCCTGTGTTTGCGACAAGAGTAAAGCCAGATCAGTCTGTGAATATGTGAGGCTGATCAGGGTCTGAAATGTTTGAAATTTCATGAAAATCTCCACAAAAAAGTAGTTTTAATCATAGCAATAATACTAGCATAAAATAAGTATAAATATGCCATATAACAGGTTCTTGTTCTTTGTAAACACTTCATACTACCAAACGGGAGCTCATTCTGACAATTGCAGTAATTTTAATGAGTCAATGACGCTTCTAATGACGTCTAAAACATGATGTCGTCAACGTCAAAACACCAGTGCTTTGTCGCGCCATTACTGACGCCATTTGGAACGTCTCTATTTTATTAATAACGTATGCGCCTAATACGAATACGTAATTAGGGTGATGCGGCCAGCCAATCAAATGCGCTCCATGTGTTATTATCCAGGTGTCATACCACATTTATGAAATGAGTTAAAACACGGCATAACAATGATTTCATGTGATAAGTATGCTTAGCAATTGCTAGGAGCTAGACTGGCCTCGCATGTTGTAAGCCCACGTATCCAGTTGCAATCACAGATCAGGAACTACACTAGCCACAATTGGTACAATTACGAGACCCCGTGGCGTCACTTATATTAGGCAGTTATTCAAAGATTTCTCCAGTCACGGCGAATGAAACAGACAGGCGGCAAATGACGTAAGCCGCACTTATCCAGTCACGTATCAGTGGGCAAGACTGGATGGTGTACGAACGGGGTCAAAACTAAACATACAGGTGCAGCTATAAATATAAACAGGTGCAGCTGTAAAATATACAGCTGTAAATGGTAAAATTACGAGACCCCGTGGCGTCACTTATATTAGGCAGTTATTCAAAGATTTCTCCAGTCACGTATCAGTGGGCAAGACTGGATGGTGTACGAACGAGGGCAAAACTAAACATACAGATGCAGCTATAAAAATAAACAGGTGCAGCTGTAAAAAATACAGCTGCACCTGTAAAAACCTGTAAAAATACAGCTGTACCTGTAAAAATACAGTTGCACCTGTAAAAATACAGCTGCACCTGAACAAAATACAGTTTAGTTTTGATCCCGTTCGTGAACGGGGTAAAAACTAAACTTACAGGTGCAGCTATAAATGTACAGCTGCGTATTTTTTACAGGTGCAGCTATACATTTACAGGTGCAGCTGAAAACAATGCAGGTGCACCTGTATAATTTTATACCTGCACCTGTAAATTTAGTTTTCAACCTGTTCGTACACCATAAGAGTGGGCGCAAATGAAATATGCACCCAAATAGCTGGACTGGGTGCAAATGAGATAGGCCCCCATTTTCATCTCACAATTGCACATCGGAGCTAGACTCGGGAGCCCCGAGTATTCAGTCACAGCGAACGGGACAGACTGACTACAACAAATGGCATAATCACCAATTCTCAATAAATGTAAATCCATCCATTGAAATTGCCAGACGATCCTAAATTTGTACTTACGAACATTTTAATCGTACGAAGTTAAGTGAAACTGCCCCCAGGAGCCAGTTTCACTAAACTTCGTACGACTAGAATGTTCACATTAACAATGTTTTCTTGTAAACAAGTATTAGATTTCCACGCATATGCAGCCTATGCTCAATAAATGTAAATACATCAACTGAAATTTCCAGACGATCCTAAATTTTCACTTACGAACATTTTCGTCGTACGAAGCTTAGTAAAATTTATTTCACTAAACTTCGTGCGACTAAACTGTTCCTAAGTGCAAAATTATGATACTCTACAAATTTCACATTAACAACGTTTTCTTGTAAACAAGTATTAGATTTCCATGCATATGCAGCATATGCTCAATAAATGTAAATACATCAATTTAAATTTCCAGACGATCCTAAATTACCCGTTTCACTAAACTTCGCACGACTAAAATGTTCGTAAATGCAAAATTATGATACTCTACAAATTTCACATTAACAATGTGTTCTTGTAAACAAGCATTAGATTTCCATGCATATGCAGCCTATGATCAATAAATGTAAATCCATTCATTGACATTTCCAGACGATCCTCAATTTGCACTTAAGAACATTTTAGTCGTACGAAGTTTAGTGAAACTGTCCCCAGGGGGCAGTTTTACTAACCTTCGTACGACTAAAATGCCAGGGGGCAGTTTCACTAAACTTCGTACGACTAAAATGTTCGTAAGGGCAATATTATGATACTCTACAAATTTCACATTAACAATGTTTTCTTGTAAACAAGTATTATATTTCCATGCATATGCAGCCTATGCTCAATAAATGTAAACACATGAATTGAAATTTACAGACGATCCTAAATTTTCACTTACGAACATTTTGGTCGTACGAAATTTAGTGAAACTGTCCCCAGATCTTTAGGCGTGAAAGGGTCCTCGTGACTGAGAATTCCCCATACTAGGCACTAGTCCAAAGTTGGCCAGGTATTGTCTATAATAAACTTCCGTACCGATTTACTTCTGTAATACTAAACTTCCGTGATAACCCGAGTATAGTAGGTGGGGATATAACTACGCCAGTTGTAAATGTTATCGTGGAGCAATATCATGGTGCACGAGTATTAGCTGAAAGTGTTTAACCCTTTCAACCCTAAGTAACTGTAATGGACTGTGATATGCTAATTTTCCGACCAAATCAATCGTTACAAAATGATTTTCAGATTAGTCCATTTATGAAAAGGGGGTGTTTTCGTTCTAAAAAATATGAAAATTACTTGCAAAACGTGTAGATTCTGATGAGACGGCTCGTTACGAGCCGGCTCATCTGGATCTGCACTTTTTGCATAAACCGCTATAGCGGGATTTCGGGTTCAAAGGGTTAAATCTCGCCCACTCCAAATTTGATATCTTCCTTAATATGCAACGGATTTTGATGAAATATTGCGCAGCAAACGCGTCTCCCTAAGCTGCATTTGGTGGTCCCGGGAGTTCGGCACATACTTATGTCGTTTTTGCGAAGAATATACCGACACGGAAATCGATTCTTCGCAAAAACGACATAAGTTTGGGCCAAAGTACAAAGTACAGAGACCACCAAGTGCAGCTTAACAAGTCGCGTTTGATGCGCCATATTTCATTAAAGTCCGTTACATAATAAGGACAAAATAAAATGAATATTTACTTTAAATCGGAGGGCTTCTGGGAGTTTCAGTACTTGTTGTTGTTGTTGTAACCACGTGATCATACACCTTGAATATGCCATAAAATAACGTGAGAACGTGATAGGTAAGTCGCCTTAATTGGCGTGGCTAATTTGCGTAATTAGCGTGACGTGCCTGAATATCATATCATATCAATAGAGGGATGGGTGGCGTGTTGATTTATTTTAGAATGTGAAGGTCGTTTATTTATAGATTAATCTGCGTCCATGTCGTGTACATAGCTGACTTGTATACCCTAGCTAATGCGCGTTCGTGGACATTGAATGTCAGTAGCTGATTTTACCAACATTGCAAGTATACTTATTTTGCTAAGTACACTTGAGGGAGAAATTTTCAATTTAATGATAAATGTCTTAAGTTTTATTATACTGAATTTTGGCTGTGATAATGTAGTACATTCAGTATACTAAGTCTGCATACGTTTAATCATCAAATATATGCAGTCGCTAGTTCTATACGAAATAATGCATTTCAGGAAATGTAAATAATTACTCCCTCAAAGTACACGTTGCTAGATAAGTATACTTTACAATTTTGATGAAATCAGTTACTGGTCCTTCGCACCAGACGTGGTTCCGACTCTCCCGTACCATATTTCCGACGTTTACATTACCTGGGGCCGTTTCACTAAACTTCGTACGACTAAAATTTTCGTAAGTGCAAATTTATGATCGTCTGAAAATTGATGGATTTACATTTATTGAGCATAGGCTGCATATGCAGCCAATGCTCAATAAATGTAAATCCAGTAATTGTTTACAAGAAAGCATTGTTAATGTCAAATTTACAGACTATCACAAGTTTGCACTTACGAACATTTTAGTCGTATGAAGTTTAGTGAAACGGTCCCCAGCTTCTCACGGGAAAATGAAACACTCCAGCGATGTATAGAGTGGTCACGATAATACGCGTCACGTGAACTTGAACATGTCAAGATTGGTCACGATATAGATGGACAACAATCGGTGAGGTGGGAACAAATATGTAATGATGGCCGGTTCCGAAAAAGGGGAGTGAGGATAGAAAATAAAACCGTTATTTATTGAATTTTTGCTAACAAAAACATAAACTAATTAAAAGAAAACTAATAACAAACACATATATTATATATATAAGTTTTATTTTCGACATACGTAACAGTTGTCAATGTTGGGATTCGTGTAAGCAAGATATTGCGGTGATTTTAAATGTTTGCCAAGTTGTCAAGACAGCAGTAATTCGATTTATTGTATATTATATATGTTACGTTTATTTTAATATGGTTTCAAACGTTAATCCTTCGCAATTTGTCCTAGAAATTATGTTGTGTTGTCGGATACATGTATCAGGGGTGGATCCAGCATTTGGGGAAGGGGGTGGTTTGTCCTATTTTCGAGCTACCCCCAACACACTGGAATTTTTTTGAATTCTAGATGTCCGGAAATGCACTTTCCTGTGTTTTAAGGCATTTAAATTCGGACTCAAACTGGTGGTAAACTATGGACACCATATGACTCAAGGTACATGATCACGTGGTTACAACAACAACAACGTCGCCCCAACTCCAAAGTAAGTATTATTTGATAGTTTCTTTAATCGGCAACGGATTGTGATGAAATATGGCGCAGCAAACGCGTCTTCACGAGCTGCATTTGGTGGTCTATGGAGTTTGGCACAGACTTATGTCGTTTTTGCGAAGAATCGATTTCCGTGTCGGAAATCGATTCTGCGCAAAAACGACAGAAGTGTGGGCGAAAATACAGAGACCACCAAATGCAGCTTAACAAGACGCGTTTGATGCGCCATATTTCATCCAAAATCCGTTACGTAATAAGGACACTATAACAGAATACGTACTTTGAATCGGTACTTGTTGTTGTTGTTAGTACAACGTGATGATATACCTTGTGACTTATTCAAAGCAGTTTAGATCTATGTAAAGTCCGTGGCTGAACGGGGGGAGTGGGGGTTGCAACCCCGGACCCCCCGCCCTCTAGATCCGTCCCTGTATATGTATACACTTACTACGAATTATATCATATTCGTGCCACTGTTCCACCTCTAATTATTTTCGCATGTGTAAGCACCAAACACTTTTTTCTTATTATATTCAAAAAAGTAACATCTGTATCTAAAATTCTGCGTATAATTTCACACTACAATATAATTGTCAGTAAAAAATGAATTTATACATAATTAGACAAATGATCAATACTGTTCTTGTGGTGTGGCCAGATTGCCACACATATATATATGTGTTGTACTTGTTGTATGACTTGAGACGCACACACATTCTACATACATGTACGTATGAACCTAACAATGTGTCCTTCACATTAGGTAATTACTACTTATGTAAATCAAAGCTATTAAATCCATGTCTCTCATAAATAAATTCGTGTCTAATTCCCATGTATGGGGCTGTTGAAAGTAGAATTTGCCTGTACAGCCGATGAAAATCTAATGCTACATGACAAATAATTATTTGACTGTCGAATTCTTACCTCAACACATTTTGTTTTTAATCTAATTTGCTGTGTACACCCCACCCCCAACAGCCCCACAGCGGAGAATTAAACATTTATACAGGAATTAATTATTGTCGTCCTTTGCTCAGTAAAGAAGATAGTCAAGTTCTCGACTCAAATCTGTGTTTACCCCTTTCAACACTAGAGACCTCTCAGTACCGTAACCAGGATTGAGGCAGACGAGGAGGTCGCCTCATCATTTATTTTGCCGATTTTTTGTTGTTGCTAGTAATTAAACAAATCCCCGGGGAGGTGGCGGGCAGAATGTTCCCTGACCCCCATATTGGGACTTGGTTCGCCTCGTCTGATATTGACCTCTGGTTATGGCCTTGCAAACAGTGTATCTATCCTGATGAACCGACTCGTAATGAGCCGTCTCATTCAAGATATGCACCACTTGAGCATATTTTCTTTTTTTGTGCAAAATCCCCCTTTTCTGCATAATGAAAGTCTCAAACTTAACATGAAACAGTTCATTTCAGTTACTTAGAGGTGAAAGTGCTAATCGTCATAGGTTGTCGCAGCATTGTCAATCAAAAAATAGCAGTATGGACAAACATTTAGAAATCTAATATCCTATCCACAGGAATCTTCGGAATGTCAAATTCTTGGTCGATTAACTGTGCAGTTGGTCATGGACATGCACAGACGGGTGGATGGATTGACCATCCACACATGCACAACGTGTGATTACTGGCGTTTAACTCATTTAATTTATGAAGTATCTCCCCTGTTTATCATAGTATATTATAGTATACATATCAAGTAAAATAAAATACAAAGTTATCGGATTTTGATCGAATACAATAATGTGCATTGTGATATTATAAATAGAAAATTTGCATTATGGAAGGCGAAAAAAAGATATAAAGTTCCTGACACATCATCAGGGCCATTACCAGAAAGCCAAGAACGAGGAGGCAGGGGTCATGCCCCCCCCCCCTCCACCGACACACGGAATGAAAATTACGAGTATTTCAGTATTATAAAATCTAAAAATACTTACAAATAGAGCAGATTCTGATGACACGGCTCGTTATGAGTTGGCTCACCTGTGTCTACATGGCTTTGTTGAAACTTTCGAATTAACTCGGGTTAATCGAGTAAACCGACATATGTCGCAATAATATTTATTTCAGTGCTATTCTATCACACCGTTAAAGATAAATACGGCAATGTTGTGTTTGGAAAATGAGACATTTTTCGGAAATAAAATTTGTAGGTTGCATTGGGATTCGAATCCAATGGTGCAAATTCGAAATCTGGAAATAATAATAACTAAATTGATTTATTTGGAACCTCAATGTATACACAACTAGAAATTATGTTTCTTATGCACAACTAGAAATTATGTTTGTAAAACATTGATATGCCCCCATGGCATACTGGACTCTAACTAGAAAGTGTGTGTCAAAAATGTTTTTTTTTTAATTTGAACAAATTTCAAAGTCATTTGAGAAAGTCCTACACACTTTTTGACGTAAGAAAATGGCTAATTGTTTCAGCACCATTTTGAAGGTCACAAAATGTCATGTCATTGGTGATCTGATTGCATCACACATATTCAGGTTAATGAACTGTCAAAATATTAAAGCAATCCTTCATGTAATATTGAAGATAGTACATGTTGGCGAAACTCGTACAAACTTTTCGACGTAACAAAATGGCTAAGTGTTTCAGTGATAGTTGGAAGGTGACAAATGTGAAAGTCGTGTTAATGGTGGCGCGGGTGTGTGACAAATGTTCAGGTGATTCAAGTGTCCAAGTATTGAAGCAATGCTTTATCGTAATATTGACGATATTACATGTTGGAATAACTCTTATACACATTTTGACGTAAATGTACACGGACAGACGTACGGACGGAAGGACGTACGGAATCTGTAGAGCGACGTAATATGCCCACATAATAATTAATACATCTTAGAATGTCCTACATATGTGCACAAAAGTTGATATTTATGCTGGAATCATGCCACCCATAAATGCAAACTCATCAGTAATATCTATGTGACTGAGAACAGGGTTTCCTCCAGGAACAGTGAGATTATATTAAGAATATCCATCATATGCACTGGTGTGGGGCAAGGATATTCCACCCGAATGTCAAAATATGTCGTCAGAGGCTTTGCCGAGTTTCTGACGACATATTCTGATCACGAGGGTGGAATATCCTTCTCTCACACCAGTGCATATGATGGATACTTTTTCTCGCCCCTATATAGAACATATTTGCGAATCTCAAAATATTTGTCTGTCCGAGAATAATACCCAACTTTTTATTCGCTGAATTTATGCGACTTTTGATATGTCCAACGTGCTCGTCATGTATACAAAACGTCAAAACTTTGTTTTAACCCAAAAATTAGTGTAACCCAAGAATTGGATGCTAATACCAGTTCATTGGATCGTTTACCAATTATTATTAAACAAATGTTCAATGTCATCACCATTCAGCCCACGCGTGACTACGGATATCCTCGTCTCAGGTCACCTGGTTGGCGAGAAAAATTTAATACACATTTCCATATCCGTTTTTGTTTGAATAATATCGTATGTCATTACAGGATCTGAATCCGGATATGGATAGCAAAGCATCTGATCGAATATTAATGGAAGAAACTATTTTTAGTTGAAATTAAGATGAAAATAAGACACACTACACTTCTGTGTTATTTTTCATAGGTTATGTTCACGACCATGACTATTTGAAAAGCATGTTAACAAACACCTAAAGGAGTGTGTAAACAAGTACAAACTGCTACGTGCAACCCAATCTAGATTTCGAAAATCTCTTACTATTTATTCTCTGTATTTTATTTTTTGATGTGCAATGATCATACTTTATAATATGTCGAAAATATTTTTTTTTCAGGTGGCGCATTTAATTAGTATACATAATTAAAGAATAGCATCCCTCATTTGCATATGAATAGCGTGTACTCGTAATATTTAGAACTGGTTGAATAGTGACACAATTATACACTTATTTAATTCCTATAAAGAACATTTTGTGCCTGCTGAGTGGGCATGCACCTTTAAAGGAAATAGGTCATAGATAGATACACTTGGCTTCAATGTTAATTGCTTCATATGATGTGATGTGATATATGAATATAGCCTATGTAAATATTGTCTTGTTACTGTATACTATATGGTACGTACATTGAGCTGCCATCTCCGCCTTCTTTGTATGTACAAGCCATCGTACAATTTCACCACTTCGTGCGTTTGACACATACATGTACAGCAAATAATATGACAGTAAACCAAAATCAATTTGGTGCAATACATCATAGACAGATATGACTACGGCATGCCATAAATATTATGCCAGCAAACTATACAATATACGAGATACCTGAGCATTTCTCCCATCAATCTCAAAATAAATTTTGATGTGTAAACATTTCAATCTGATGCACAGCTTATTGTTAGTGTACACGTTATACAATCCATAGGTAATGCCATATTTACTCGCATAGTAGGTGAGTGGATACCAGGGTAAATACAAGCAGGTAACTGCCTACATGTCACTGGATTTGATAGATAATAGCAGGGTACGGTAGTGGGTATATACTGTACTTGTTGTGTGGTTTGCCAGGTAAATGTGATACACTGTGCGAAATTATGTGTGTGGGGCTATTTATAATGGTGGTTCATGTTGTTAAAAACACAGGCACAAACCTGTCCAGAAAACTGACATATTTTACAGTTTGGTGTAATATAATTGATAGGAGTCCGTTCTCTTTTGCGCTTTGTGTCAAACGCCAGAAGAGGTGAAAGTGGCTGATGGCTTGAACACACAATATGCCGAGTTCACCATTTCATGTGCCGTATAGGATACAGTAACGAGGCAGTGTTCACATATATGTTATACATATATTCCATCACATTTACGAAGCAATTATCTTTGAATCAAACGATGATCAGGTATAGAATGGGTCCTTAAGAAAGCTTTTGACCTTGTAGATCACACTGTATTACTGCAAAAATTGAAAATCTATAAATTCAAAATGACATCACTTGACTGGTTGTCATCGTATTTAACTGACCGTAAGCAAAACGGTGGTATCTCTTCCGATTTCGCTTATGTCATAGCTGGTGTTCCTCAAGGATTAATTCTTGGACCAACGTATTCTATTTCTTTTATTTATAAATGATTTGCCTTTATTAATTAACAACTGATACCGATGACACAATAATTCATACATCAGGTAGCGATCCAGTTATCATCCATACTAATCTACAAGCAGATCTAAGACCTAGTGCTATTGAGAATTGGTGTGACCAAAACAAAATGGTTATTAACGCAAACAATACTAACAGTATGATAATTATCACCAGACAAAACTTGCAGCTGTATCTGACCTGAATCTGCTATTGAGTCTGTAGCTTGTTTTTAATGGGGTGGAAAACCGGAGGGCCCGGAGAAAAAACAACAGACAAAACCGTCGGGACATAACTCAGAACAAATACCGCGATACATTGGTTGTTGTTCATTCATCGTAGTGTTTGAAGACTTGGCACAGGGGTAAATTCTTCAAACAAACTCAGTTTTTATGATATCAATTCATATGCAAATATAAAATGGCAAAACATTAAGACCATATGTATTAAGGTGTATACCGATATAATTCATGTGTAAACTGTACAAACAGTATCTATTTAAAGCTACACTTTGTGTCAGTATTATAGCCTATCTAGAATATAGGCCAATATTTGAAGCTGAAATCCTAAAGATAAATGAGGCCAATCACAGTGTAGTTATCGCCCTGATCTTATGAGACGCAGTCCCTTTAAATATCCGATAGCTAGTACAGTATATCCAATGTCACACAATGTCACACACTTGTAAATGCATCAATACATTAACATAGATCAAATGACTTAGAACTACATAACACTATCCAGTGTTAGTCTACAAATACATGTATTGGTGTAAGTTAACCTAGCATGGGTTGAATTTGATGGCGATAATTTATATCATTAAACACATTCAGTTGATGACAGTTTAATACTTCCCTTTATAAACAAACTTTGAAGGCTAAACTGTTTCAATTTGTATTACTTATATTTGGCTATTAATGCATGAAATAAACTTTGTTAGTGAATACACAAGGTATGTTGTTGTATAGAAATATATATATAGATATCCTACATCGGAATAAACGCCGCTATCCACGCTGTTGAGTGTCAAAATAACAGCTGTGGTTGGCAAGTGGGTTGGGTAGGAAAAATAGGGCCAATTTTTATTTTTTCAAATCAAAAGTTAGCTACCAGCCAACGCGTGTACCAAGTTTTAATTTCTACAGTAGGTTTATGACTTCAGAGGTAATTTAAATTGAAAATATTAACTTGGTACACGGTTGGTCTGGGTATTAAATTCATGAACGTAGGGAAGAAAATGTCAATAAAATGCAAATATCCGGTTTCATGAGATGTTGTATTTAACAAAACGAATAAAATTTATATATATTTGAGAAAATGAAATTTTGGCAAAACCGGATGCGATTTCAGGGCCTTACCGCACCTTCCTCTTTAATGAATATTATTATAAAAAAAACAACATTTCTGGCAGATGGGAGGTCCCAACTCGCAACCTTCCGGTTAACACCACGCGTGTCATTGTATGGTATATTCCCCTAAACAGGGGCGGATCCAGCATTTCAGGTTAGGGTGGGGGGTGGTTGGGACTTAATTGAAATAGTTTACTATATTTTCGAACTAGCACCGTTTGTTCGTCGACCAAGCGGAGCTGGGGAGACTGTCTGTTTTGTAGGTCCAGCGGTATGCCCTCCGCAATAAATCCAATCGTGACCGAACTGCTAACAACGGAATGGTGACGATGTTACGAAACTATGTCACGGGTAGTCACGATGCTACGTGACGGGGTAAACTTGAACCGCCAACGTAGTCCCAGATCAGTGTGTGCATCGACAAATGGGCATATGAACTCTGAATTTTCTTAGTCAATTTTCAACGTCATTTACTGGGAGTGTTCTTTTGTACCTAAGAAGATTGTGCGCTTTCTCAGGAATTATATTTACAAAAAATACAATTTTTTTCCCCCGTAAATGACGTCGAAAGTTAATGAAAGTTAATGAAATGATTTTTTTCCGTAAATGACGTCGAAAGTTGATGAATTGTTTTTTTTTCGTAAATGACGTCGAAAGTTGATGAAATGTTCAATGATATATACAAGTACAAGTAAAACAAGCACAACAATAGAGAAACTATCAAATGTACGGAAGATGATCTGCGGTATCTCATGAATTTGTTTGCGACCATCGTAGTACCAGATAAGCCTGTGCATCCGCACAGTCTGATCAGGGCCTACGCTGTTCGCCATTCAGTCATTGATTTAACAAGAAACATGGCTATGCTGAGTTTTTAATGAAATCAGTCAACGAGTTATGTTATATCTATGTTATTACATTGGCACAAGCGGTAGATTATATATCTTGGTAAGCACATAATACTTGCAGTTAATATTACCGCATAACTCCTTGTATACATGTAATTGATAGTATTATCCAACTCCCTATATAAGTTGATATTCCATAGTTAAGACTAATTTCCTGGGTTTTGACGTGCCTGGGCAATAGTTCCGTTTGCCTGTGCAATAGTTCCGCGTGCCCAGGCCAGTCAAAACTATTTTACCACTGAATTTTTGTCGAAGATTACGTCATGATTAATTCAACGTAATTTTGATCAGTCAGTCGATGCACCCCACGTCACATACACTGTTTACAGGTTGAGTAATAAAACAGTTATTTCATGGTCATTTCGGGGAACAGTCAAAACATATTGCCCTTCAGAGCTGTGGACGACCCGAAGCACTATGTATATTCCATAAATGTTACTACTGTCTGTTCACGTTTTGCTGCCGACGAACTTTCAGCTATTGAAGACATTAAATATAAACAATATTTATTTCAAAAATAAAACGTCCCGCTCCCCAGATTGTTTATATTTGAAGAAATTCCATCAACTATTGATTTTATTGCTAAACAAACGACTAATTTGGGAATTTAACATGAGGTACAAAAGAGGCGAAGAGTGGAAAGAAGGGTCGAAAAACGAAAACATTTGGAAAATGGCTCCGAAACCTGGCTAGATAGCTTGGAAATGATGTAAGTAAGAAAACAAGTTAGACTTTGAAAATCCGTCAAAATCAATATTTGATGGAATTTGATCAAATAAATGTTTTTTGGGGAGGGTGACTCTTTTGTTATTGATGGAAGTTGTTCTACAGTGAAACCTCTATCAACCGGACACCCTGGGAGATCCCCAGGGTGTCCGGTTTAGAGAGGTTTCACTGTAAATCAGACATTTGATAATTCTCAGCCATTGTTGTGTGCTATGCGATCGCGAACAGATGTTATCACCTGAGATAAATGACACAGAAACTCATCAAGAATAAGACCATAGGTGTGTTCTTGGTGACCGACTTAGACACGTTTCACTGTATTATAACGTTGCTCGTGATTTTCCAGGTTACGTTACCTATTTATAAGACAGCTTGGGTAATATATAGAGGATGTTACATGAGTGATGATTTAATATACTATTTATTAAATGAGTTTACTGATTTCATAAGAAACGAGGCTATATCTAGTAAACATGTTTAATAAATACAATATTAAATCATCACAAATATTAGATTATATTTATTGCATAAGCACGTCATCATACATTGCAGCTGTATTGGTCACCACACCTGTTATCTGCATATGAGCTAATTTGCATATTTATTACACTACTGTATTATGATTTGTATTACAAGCTGTGTTATTACACTATGAATGCCCATTTGGTTACATACACAACAATTAGGTCATGGCCATAATATCATTTACACTTCGCGCACTAAAATATAGAAAAGACCTGCAGGGAGTTGACGTTCATACTTCACGATATTGTTGTTGAGAGAAAATTCGACAATATGAGAAAAACATAGTATCATAAACTCACCTAATAAAGTGTGTATTAGTAAAATTCTTAGGTTTCTCACCACGAAGTAGAAAGTAAACAAAGAACGCTTTAAACGCGTTATTTGTTTACTTTCTACTTCGTGGTGAGAGACCTAAGAATTTTACTGATACACACTTTATTATGTGAGTTTATGAGTAATGAATTGTAATTACAGAGTTCCAGTTAAGGTGCGTAATTTCACCAACTTGGGTTGAAATTTTGTTAATTCTTCATCAAAAATGGCAAGTTGGGAGTCCTTTAGAATCGTCTCAATGAGACGATTCTAAAGCACTCCCAACTTGCCATTTTTGATGCAGAAATAAACAAAATACCTCCAAATTACGTACCTGAACTGGAGCTCTGAATTATTGTAGTTATGGTGCTTCTATAGAACTATACTGCCTCGTGCAATAGTGACTTGGGTCGTCCACAGAACCTCGTGGCATTGATTTGTATTGTTCCCTAAATGGTCATGAAACAACTGTATACTAGCCTAACTACGTGTTTGGCTGCGGCACGCAGAACATATTGATACAATCTTATTTTTAAATTCTTTAATATTTTGGCGGAAAAGTGGATCTAGAAACCCGTATACCCATGGGTTGACCACGTGGTTTATGAAGTTGAGCCGGAAGAAAAAGAAGTATACGGACTTTACCGCATTCGACATACCAGTCAACACGTCTGTAGTGATAACCGCAAGTAAACATAAGTATAAAACTGTGGTTACAACAAACACTATAGTCAACACCAGCATTATAATGGTCTTCTGTCTTACAACGACATTACGCTGCTTTGTCGTCC
>CM055272.1:35060157-35078862 GCA_029237695.1 Conchocele bisecta
CTGCCATATCAGTATCAGCAGACATACGGCATAGAACTCGTAATTGAATGTAGTTTCAGAAATAAATGTCTGCAAAAATCCCACAGCGGGGGTGGGGGTGGAGGGTTTCCATTTCTGGCTGACGGCCTATGACTAGATATCTTGGAAATGATGTAACTAAGAAAACAAGTTGGATTTTGAAAATCTGTCAACAAATTCAAATTTTGTCTTCAAACAATCGCAATAAAATCAACATTTGATGGCATTTCATCAAATAAATGTTTTTTGGGGAGGATGACTCTTTTGTTATTGGTGGAAGTTGTTCTAGAGTGAAACCTCTCTAAACCGGACACCCTGTTTATAAGGGTAAGTAATTGTCATCAACTGAATGTCTGCAATAATATAAATTATCACCATCAAATTCATCCCATGCTAGGTTAACTTACATGTAAGCTAGGTTAATACATGCATTTGTTTGATTTATCATGTAGACTGACGCATACAATAACACTGGATAGTGTTATGTAGTTCTAAGTCATTGGATCTATGTTAATTTATTGATGCATTTACAAGTGTGTGAAATTGGCTGGTTATTGGAAAGGGATATACTGTACTAACTATGGGATTTAACGGGACATGCGTCTCATATTATCAGGGCCGTAACTACACTGAGGCACGAGGAGGTTGCCTCCTCGTTTTTTTTGGCCTCATTTATTTTTAGGATTTCATCTTCAAATATTGGCCTATATTATAGATAGGCTATAATACTGACACAAAGAATAGCTTTAAATATATACTGTTTTTTACAGTTTGCACATGAATTATATCGGTATACACCTTAATACCTATGGTCTTAATGTACGGGGTTTTGCCATTTTATATTTGCATATGAATTGATATCATAAATACTTAGTTTGTTTGCAGAATTTACTTCTGTGCCAAGTCTTGAAGCTCTACGATGGCTGAACAACAACGAATGTCTCGCGGTATTTGTTCTGAGTTATGTCCCGACTGTTTTGTCTGTTGTTTATCTCCGGGACCTCCGGGTTTCCACCCCATTAAAACAAGCTACAGACTCAATAGCAGATTCACAAAAAGTTAATCTCAAGTCAGATACAGCTGCAAGTTTTGTCTGGTGCTAATTATCATACTTGTAGTCTTGTTTGCGTTAATAACCATTTTGTTTTGGTCACACCAATTCTCAATAGCACTTGAATCTGCTTGTAGATTAGTATGGATGATAATTGGATCGCTACCTGATGTATGAATTGTTGTGTGCAAATATATCAGTTGTTAATTAATAAAGGCAAACCATTAATAAATAAAAGAACTAAGAATTAATCCTTGAGGAACACCAGCTATGACATTAGCGAAATCGGAAGAGATACCACCGTTGTGCTTACGGTCAGTTAAATACGATGACAACCAGTTAAGTGATGCTATTTGGAATTTATAGATTTTCAATTTTTGCAGTAATACAGTGTGATCTAGCAGGTCAAAAGCTTTCTTAAGGACCCATTCTATACCTGAACATCGTTTGATTCAAAGATAATTGCTTCATAAATGTGATGGAATATATGTATAACATATATGTCAACACTGCCTCGTCACTGTATCCTATACGGCCGATGGAATGGTGAACTCGGCATATTGTGTGTTCAAGCCATCAGCCACTTTCACCTCTTCTGGCGTTTGACACAAAACACAAAATGTGAAGTAGAACATATGGTATAATGTAGCTAATCACATGCAGAAAACCCAAGAGAACGGACTCCTATCAATTATATTACACCAAACTGTAAAATATGTCAGTATTCTGGACAGGTTTGTGCCTGTGTTTTTAACAACATGAACCACCATTATTAATAGCCTCATACACATAATTTCGCACAGTGTATCACTTTTACCTGGCAAAACACACAACAAATACAATATATACCCACTATTGTACTCTGGTGTTATCTATCAAATTCAGTGACATGTAAGCAGTTACCTGCGTGTATTGTCCCTGGTGTCTACTCACCTAATATGCGAGTAAATATGGCTTTACCTATGGATAACGTGTGCACTAACAATAGGCTGTGCATCAGATTGAAAAGTTTACACATCAACATTTATTTTGAGATTGATGGGAGAAATGCTCAGGTATCTTGTCTTTTGTATAGTTTCCTGGCACAAAATTTATAGCATGCCGTAGTCATATCTGTCTATGACGTATTGCACCAAATTGTACATGGTTTACTGTCATATGATTTGCTGTATGTGTTAAACGCACGAAGTGGTGAAAGTGTACGATGGCTTGTACATACAAAGAAGGCGGAGATGGCAACTCAATGTACCATATAGTATACAGTAACAAGACAATATTTACATATGTTATATTCATATATCACATCACATCATATGAAGCAATTATAATTGAAGCTAAGTGTATCTATCTATGACCTACTACCTTAAAGGTACATGCCCACTCAGTCGACATATTATAAAGTATGATCATTGCACATCAACAAATAAAATACAGAGAATAAATAGTAGTTTCCATTAACATTTTAGTGAAACACGGTTATCGCCCCTGATATCATTGTGTAAATTTACGTCGGATATAAAATGTATAATAATGCCAATCAATACGTGGGGTAATGGTGAATGAATGTTTATTTTGCCAGAAAATGTCAAAGATGATGTCTCTGATATAAAGAACATTTTGTGCCTACTGAGTGGGCATGTGCCTTTAAAGTCCACAAAGCGTGGCAAGAATGAGATTTTCGAAATGTCACGTAGCAGTTTGTACTTGTTTACACACTCCTTTAGGTGTTTGTTAACATGCTTTTCAAATAGTCATGGTCGTGAACATAACCTATGAAAAATAACACAGAAGTGTAGTGTGTCTTATTCTCATGTCCTCAATATTCGATCAGATGTTTTGCTATTCGTATCCGGGTCCGGATCCGGATCCTGTAATGCTAGACTATATTATTCATACAAAAACGGATATGTAAATATGTATTCATTTTGTCTGGCCCACCAGGTGACCTGAGATAAGGATATCCATATATAGTCCAGGCCCTGCATAAAACCACGTATACAACTCATCCGCAAGAGATTTTGAAACTTGATTTGAGTTATTGGACCATTCACCTTCAGAAATCACACAGGTGCTTTTTCCAAACCGGCTGCGAATGGCCGCCAGGGGTGTAAATACAAGATGGCCGCCGATAGACATATTGAAAATGTAAATATTAAAACACACACCTTAGAAGTTTGTGAAATACATCGTCTTAGAGTGTAGGGAATCCATTTCTTACATCATATTCATGATTTGAGGTCAACTTCACATACTAAGGTCAAGGTCAAGGTCGAAAATCACCAAAAAAGCCAAAAATTCAGTTTCACGCACATTCCCCCCCCCCCCCCCCACACACACACACTGTCACCTCGCGCCCCCTGTCCATCCCCTCATATATCGTCGAGGACAGCTCTTTAATTTATATACATCATATATACACACGCCAATGCATAGGATAGATGATAGATGAGCTATGAAAAATCGGCATTCAAAACTTAACTGTCATTTCCAGATGACATATAACCATATTCACCACGGCCTCAGAAATACTCCACTCCACACAATGCTAGGACACGTATGGAAAGACACGCATCAGGGAGATACTCACAAAACTAAACAGAGTAGGGACATCTGCCAGCTACAATGAAGTGCAGCGATCACGGTGTTTCATGTGTGTTTACACAATAGAGTCATCAGAGGTCACTGGGGTGCCCATTCCAAGCCATTTTTCTGATGATGGCTGGGAATTTGGTGCCTTTGAGAATGAAGATTTCGAAGATAATTCCTCCATTCCCGGTATCCAAGGCAAACATTATACAGCGCAGGCGCTCTACCAGGAGACCACTTCGCCAGCTAAGTGAAAATCGTCCGTATCAAGCACGAATATCTCAAAATATCTCTCACCACAAACCCGTGAAAACATCGACGTGAACATTTTATCGGATGCCGAGGAAGCTGTAGAGCAGTCAGCCAATACCGAATTCCTCATATAACTTATTCGCTGTGGACTCCCATACTCAGCTGCTGCTCCTGGCGATCTACCTCCTTGGGGTGGCATTCATGCACTGGTCACGACAGCAAACGTGCCACTGATGAGAGTTGGTTTCCTTCCTGTTATCCCTTCTCCTGTGACAGAATATGCCACTGTTCGCAGGCACTGACCACTTTCCAGGTATCCCGGCGCCAGTTGAATCAATATACTATGGCCATAGTTTCTGATGAGGGTGTGTATCACATTGTTGTTGATATAGTCATGAGTGAGCCGGACACTTTCGATGACCTTTTTCCAATGTTGGGAATGTTTCACTTTGCTAACATAAAGGTACTCCTGCGATGTGCAGGAAGGTACCTAAGTCGCAGTGATATGAGCGATGCCCTCATTGAAAGTGAGGTTTTTGGACCATAAGCAGTTTCAACTGTGCTCTCTGGTGGCCAGTACTTCAGGTCATTGACAGGAATGCTTATTGTATCAGAGGTTCTTGTTTCTCTCATGTGGAATGCATTCTGACAGTCCAATGATCACACGTCTGTACCCTTTGTCCAGTCAGCCATTGGGCTCAATGATGTATTGCAATCGAAGAAGCGGGAGGGGTGTGTCCCCAATTTTGAGCAGGTATCCACTGATGCTGCTGATCTCCGTCAACAATTTAACACATTTGTTTAAGGGTGCCAGGAGAACTCGGAATTGTATCATTATTTCATGAACTTTCGGAAGATCGTTGCAATCATCAAACAGCTGATTGTTGCAGACCGTGATAGCAACTGGCCATTGCATGTCGGAACAGTGAAGATGGGGATCCTACGTGAGTTTGATGCTGTCAATTATCTGCGGTACGCATCATGGTACTTGGAGAGCATTCATGTTCTGGAGGTCACCTATCCCACACTCTACCGGTTCTGTATTGGCCAGTTTGTTGTGATCGACCGACCGGGTGCGGTATTTGCTGCTGTGGCAGGGGATATGAAGCTGGAACAGTCACATAACATATTCTCACAGGGTCCAGGTGGACACGTGATTGTTGGGAGCGCTGGAGATGCTGCTGTTGTAGCCGAGTTTGGACTTCTATTTCATGAGATCCTTGCGATCAGCATTCTTCTCCAGTTAATCACCAATGCTCGACCCACGGCTCACATGGAAACGACAATACAGCATGAGGACGATGGCCGAAAGGGTTTGATATTCGACCGAAATGTGTCACGATTTCTGGACTTTGTAAAGGCGCGGGAAAACCCCTTCATTGTTCTGGCGCCAAATGTGCCACTCCACAACATCGTGACAAAGCACATTGTCAATGACTTCGTAAAGGCGAGACTTCTGAAGGCGTTGGAGAACGGTGACATAGCATACTGGCAATTCCGTAATGAGCGGTACGTGGTCAGGTCTAAGAAACTTAGCGTCACCATATCTAAGGCGAATCTTCCGCCCTTTGACACACAGTGTACAACGAAGACCAATACTGTTCCAACCAAGACTACCGTTTCCACACAGGACATCACATCTGCACAGAGGGAGGCAGAAATTGCTACACTGCGTGGAATGTCGCCAGAAGAGCTGTATTCGCATGACCTTCTGCAATCGACCCAACTATTTGTTGGCGAAATCACAACAAAGCCTGACAAAGCAAACATGGTCACTGAGCTGGAAACTAATCTTACTTCAGATGATTACCAATTCACCCGAGACAGTCCACAAGCAACACACGTTTTGCTTGAATTTATGCCGAAAATACGAAAATTTCCAAATCTCCAGTCTATATCTACAAACGTTGGTGAAATCATCCAAGAAGTTTTGAAGAGTGCCCGTCCAGTTTGTCGAACACTGGAAATGACTCACATAGTATTCGATAGCTACAATGAATTGAGCATCAAGGAGGGTGAGCGGAACCGTAGAGCTGGTGAGGATAGCGTTGTTGATTTGGCCGTCGTGGACGAGTCTGTGCATATTTTACACCAGCTGGACAAGTTCTGGGCATCTAGTCTCAACAAACAGGATATACAGGACGTGGTTCTGAGTGAAATGGTGATCAATGAAGAGTTAATATCTGCGAGACTGAAGCTGTCTGGATCACATGCGAGTGATCTTTCAAACTGTCGCATAATATCTCACGTGCACTCGGCAGTCGGAAGGAGCTGCTAGAGAGCTATTGTAGTGTCTAATGACACGGATACTGTAATTCTTCTCCTGCGCTACCTTAGTGTGTTCAAAGAGGGCTGTTTGCTGTTTGCAGGAGTTTTGGGTTCAGTACGGGGCTGGAGAGAAGCGACGGATGATTCTGCTTCATGTCATGTACCTCAGACTAGGAGTTATGCCGTGTACTCATCAAGGCACATGTCACGACTGGGGACGATGCACACAGCAAAGTGGGCACAAAACATGCTGCACTCATTCGTATGCAGACCAGCAATGCTTCTCTCCAGCTTCGGTGAGTATCCTGTGCTACATCAGGCGGAACAATATCTCGCCCGTGTATGGGCCGGTGCGACAAGCACAACCACTGCAACTGAATTTGACCAATTGCGACTTGACGTCCACAGGCATTCAGTTATAGGGTTAGAGGGACTACCAGCCACATCCAGGGTCATCCGATGATATTTGAGGAGGTTATTTTAAATGCTCCGCAATGCTCTTGCCTTACTAGCTGATGCCAGTCAGCTGGACCCCATTGATTATGGTTGGATCAACCAAAACGGAACCCTACTGCCACTTAAGTCGCTAAAACCGGTCCCTGTCAAAATTCCTACCATGTTTGGCTGTAATGGAAAATGCAACTCAAAGTGCTGTTCCTGCAAAGCAGCAGATGTTATGTGTGTGATCTACTACCAAGAAGGTCGTTCAGCTGATCTGTGAAAATAAATAAACATATACCCAGATACCCCATTTGCACTTTCGTCAGAACGGATAGCTGACTCGCATAACGTTCACGTTTCGTCATAATTATAGGGAATGTGGCATATATGCAGGTATTACTTGGCACTACTATGTAGCTATAGTTAAACATGTCTAAAACATCTACAACATGATGCAACAATTTTTTAAATTAGATGGCTGCTAAACAGGAGACACTTATATACATATAGTAAATATACTTCCGCTGACCTAGAACAGTGGCTGCTTAAGTCATATGCTCATATCAGCGCAAATTAATAAAGGCCGGTGGCCTTTAGCACAGGTTTGAATGTAGTCTTTCCTAATTTTCGGATTGTGTGTTCAATTTCATAAGTGAACAATTCGTCAGTCCACCGTTTTTGGTGATTTTTGACCTTGACCTTCGCATGTGACCTTGACCTCCAATCACGAATAAGATGCCACAAATAGATTTCCCACGCCCAAAAACCTATAAAACGAGGCAGTCCACTTACTTCTACAGTGTATGGTTCAAAAGTTAGATTTTCAATAGGTTACCGGCGGCCATCTTGGATTTACAGTCCTGGCGGCCATTCGCAGCCGGTTTCGAAAAAGCACCTGTGTGATTTTTAAAGGTAAATGGTCCAATAGCTCAAATTAATTTTCAAAATCTCTTGTGGATGAAATGTATACGGGGTTATGAGCAGGGCCAGGAGTAAAAGTCACGTGAAGGCTGAATGGTGATGACATTGAACATTAATTTAATAATAATTTGTAAACGATCCATTGAACTGGTATTAGCATCCAATTCGTGGGTTAAAACAAAGTTTTGATGTTTTGTTGACATGACGAGCACGTTGAACATATCAAAAGTCTAATAAATTCAGCGAATAAAAAGTTGGTGTATTATTCTGGGTCAGATAAATATTTTGAGATTCGCAAATATGTTGTAAATAGGGGCGAAAAATATCCATCATATGCACTGGTGTGAGAGAAGGATATTCCACCCTCGTGATCAGAATATGTCGTCATAAACTCGGCAAAGCCTCTGACAACATATTCTGACATTCGCTGTAATATCCTTGCCCCACACCAGTGCATATGATGGATACTCTTAATATAATCTCACTGTTCCTGGAGGAAAGCCTGTTCTCGGTCACGTATATATTACTGATGAGTTTGCATTTAGGGGTGGCATGATTCCAGCATAAATATCGACTTCTGTGCTTATATGTAGGACATTCTAAGATGTATTAATTATTATGTGGGCATATTTCGTTGCTCTTGATGTTCCGTACGTCCTTCCGTCCGTACGTCCGTCCGTGTACATTTACGTCGAAACTTTTATAAGAGTTATTCAAACATGCAATATCGTCAATATTACGATAAAGCATTTCTTCAATACTTGGACACTTGAATAATCTGAACATTTGTCACATACCTGCGCCACCATTAACACGACCTTCACATTTGTCACCTTCAAACTATCACTGAAACAAACTTAGCCATTTTGTTATGTCGAAAAATTTGTAAGAGTTTCGCCAACATGTAATATCTTTAATATTACGTAAAGGATTGCTTTAATATTTGGACAGTTCATTCACCTGAATATGTGTGATGCAATCACATCACCAATGACATGAAATTTGTGACCTTCAAAATGGTGCTGACACAATTAGCCATTTTCTTATGTCAAAAAGTGTGTTGGACTTTCTCAAATGACTTTGAAATTTGTGTAAATTAAAATATTTCATTTTTGACACACACTTTCTAGTTAGAGTCCAGTATGCCATGGGGGCATATCCATGTTTTACAAACATAATTTCTAGTTGTGCATACGAAACATAATTTCTAGTTGTGTATACATTGAGGTTCCAAATAAATCAATTTATTTATTATTATTTCCAGATTTCGAATGTGCACCATTAGTGGAGAATCAATTTGTGGGTTCGAATCCCAATGCAACCTATACTTTTTATTTCCGAAAAAGTGTCTCATTTTCCAAACACAACATTGTCGTATGTATATTTAACGGTGTGATAGAATATCACTGAAACAAATATGATTGCGACATCTATCATTCGAAAATAAGTTTTACTAGAAGTTGAACTGGTTTACTCGATTAACCCGAGTTAATTCGAAAGTTTCAAAAGAGCCGTGTAGACACAGGTGACCCTCTCATAACGAGCCATGTCATCAGAATCTGCTCTATTTGTAAGTATTTTTAGATTTTATAATAAATACTCGTAATTTTCTTTCCGTGTGTGGGTGGAGGGGGGGTGGGGCATGACCCCTGCCTCTTCGCTCTTGGCTTCCTAGTTACGGCCCCGATGATGTGTCAGGAACTTTATATATTTTTGTTTGCATTCCATAATGCAACTTTTCTATTTATATTATCACAATACACACTATTGTATTTGATCAAAAACCGAGGACTTTGTATTTTATTGTATTTGTTATGTATACTATAATAGACTGTGATAAACAGGGGAGATACTTCATAAATTAAATGAGTTAAACGACAGTAAGCACACGTTGTGCACACGTTGTGCATGTGTGGATGCGACAATCCATCCATCCGTCTGTGCATGTCCATGACTAACTGCACAGTTAATCCACCAAAAATTTTACATTCCGAAGATTCCTATGGATAGGATATTAGATTTCTAAAAATTTGTCATTACTGCTATTTTTTAATTGACAATGCTGCTACAACCTTTGACGATTAACACTTTCACCCCTAAGTAATTGAAATGAACTGTTTCATGTTAAGTTTGAGACTTCCATTATGCAGAAAAGCTGGTCATTTTGCAAAAAAAATAAAGAAATATGCTCAAGTGGTGCATATCTTGAATGAGACGGCTCATTACGAGTCGGTTCATCAGGATAGATACACTGTTTGCAGGGCCATAACCAGAGGTAAACAACAGATGAGGCGAACCAAGTCCCAATATGGGGGTCAGGGAACATTTTGCCCACCACCTCCCCGGGGATTTGTTTAATTCTTAGCAACAACAAAAAAATCGTCAAAATAAGTGACGAGGCGACCTCCTAGTCTGCCTCAATCCTGCTTACGGTACTGAGAGGTAGCTAGTGTTGAAAGGGTCAAACACATATTTGAGTCGAGAACTTGACTATCAACTTCACTGAGCAAAGGAATACAATAATTAATTCCTGTATAAATATTTAATTCCCCGCTGTGGGGCGGGTGGGGATGGCATGTACACAGCAAATTAGATTAAAAATAAAATTTGTCGAGGTAAGAATTCGACAGTCAAATAATTATTTGTCATGTAATATTAGATGTCCATCGGCTGTACAGGCAAATTCTACTTTAGAATTAGATTTATTTCTGAGAGACATTGATTAAATAGCTTTAATTTAACTAATTTTAATATACATATGTGTCTTTTTGTTTCAGATGTTTGTCTCTGATGTTTTCAAGTCGCCAGATGCATATACATGTATGTTCTATAAAGTTACTATGACATCTTTAGACGTGAAACATCACTAGATTTTCGTCAAACATGATTGGATTTAACATATTGTTGCATGGGCGTGTGTCTTATTCATCATGCGGTGAATTGAAAGTAAAATGTTATTTCTCCATGATGATAAAATTCTCGACGTGCAGGGATTTTTCTGACGCAGCGATATCTGAAAACCAAAGAACTTTTGTTATGGCCTTATAGTTTCAGTGTGTAGCTAGTACGTGGTTTAAAAGCTTTACGACTTACAAGGTCGGTGACAGGCGGGACGGATGGATGGACGGGACGGACGGACGGACAAGGGTAAAACTGAATGCCCCCTCCATTATCGTGGTGGGGCATAATAATAAGTGCACTAAGGCTAAAGGTCACTGAAAGGGGTGCCCCATATCTTAAATTAAAACACAATTTATTTCATGTTTAATGTTTCTAGAGTAGATTGGTGCAATAGGACAGTGGAAAATGTTTTGTAAAAATCCCGAAAATATTTGAAAGGAATTCGGCAAGACCATTTACTTCCATTATAATACATCATTAGCATACATTACCCAAACATCCGGTTTTAGCAAATCCGATTTTATGCATGTAATTTAACTTTATTGGATCGGAAAAAGAGCCGCTAATTTATCGATTGTGTGTATTTTGTATTTTTTTCCAGACCCAGACCGCCCTCAAAAGTCTGCCATGACATTATTTAGGCACAACTATACGCCTGAATGAAAAATATGTATATACGGCCATGTACTGTAATATTATTTACCGCATTCAAATAAGGATATAATTGTAATTGAACATACTTTATACCAAATATGCATAGTAGTATAAAACTTCAATATAATCAAGTTGTAACGCTATTCAAAACATTGACTATGTCTGTACTTGGCAACACGTTTAGTATGTTAGCGCTGCTACACCGGTCAACAAAATAACACTTACTACTACACATACTTACCATAATGATTGTAGCACATTGTTGTTATTGTCATAAATAAAACTGTTTGTTTGACTGCAGTATCATTCGCTATGACCATAATGATATATACACTCTGAGTTTCACAATGTTTAGCATGTTCTACTAACAGAAGTATGAGATACATTTCAGTACATGGGTGATTTTCTTACCATGGTAACATGTATAGATATTGAAATCATGGCAATCAATTCTTTCCTGCGAGCTTCATGATGTTTGTCTAGAATGTCAATTATGTTTCAATCACAAAATCACCCGCTTCCCAGTAACGTAACGTCATCTCACATGTTTTAATGTCAACTTGACGATGCAGTCCATTGAAATGTGCCATTGGGTGTATCATTAAAAACGATATTGTCCGAAAAGTAGAAAAGATATCAAATCCAGAGTTTCAACATGGCTTCCTGGCATATTGATGTACACTACTACACTGTTATTTTCCAATTTGGATGTGGGCCGATATTTGGCCTTATTGGCCATTGTCCTTTGAGTAATACGCTTGGCAGCGAAATGGTTAAGCCGGTATACGGCGATAGTACCTATGCGATACCTAAAGCAAGTCAATGAGTGTATCTGCTATTGACAAGCCCTATAAAGTCGTCCCCTGGTCTACCAATAATGGTGAAATCATAATAAATAGATTAATAGAAAAATGCAGCCCGTCCACACGACCACAGAAAGGGTTATAACACAACAAATAGGTGTGTAATAATTGTATACCAACAAATTTATTAAGCAAATTTGATATTATAATTGATAACATAAAACTGTCTACATATATATATTCAATGAGACTAAATTTTATATTTAAAATACAACCAATACACATACAGATGTATTATCAACTGTACATCATTTTGCTTCATAACAGGTTAATTTAGAGTACCGTAACAGGTTGGTAAGTGTACTATGTGGTACGCGTGTATCGCAATAAATATAATATCAACAAATCAATAGTGCATGGCTATATGGTAAAATAAAAATATATGTACTATCAGCCAATGCTATGCTTTGTAAATGAATTGTATATGGTAACCATAGTAACCACATACGAAACAAGCAAAAAACAAATCAAAACATCTCGCTGCTAATATCATATTTGTATGTAATATTCATGTAATATTCTAACTAAGATTATTACATTCTAACACCATCTGGTATTATGCATTGTACATGAGTACAATGAACAATACATATACATACTCACTCACCACCATAAACTTACAACAAGACATGCATACCAACAGACACATGCGCATACATACATATATATATGTATATATACATGTATATACACTTATATACAACACACATAACAAACATTATCACATCTCCATATATAAGTACGACAATGACTATGCATTAGAGAGATCTGTTGTGCAGGAGCTACTCCAGTTATGAAATAAAAGGAATGAATTATAGGTTGTGAACGGTCTATAAACCACTATGGTCAGTGTAAACAAATATATTACCTTTTAAACTATTATGTTATACTTATGTGGTGTTTATATAAAATATAAAAATTATGTACGATTCATGGCTGATCTATTGGTCGCAACTGGTTTATGAAACCTTACTATCAGCACATATATATTATAGCTTCAAAATATTTTCATGCTTAAGTAGTAGACAATTGTTTATATCCGTGTAACCAAAATATGGTTGTTACGTTGGTCGACACTCGTTTATGAACCCTTACTTTCAGCAAAAGTATGTCACAGCTTCAACTTGTTTTATTTTGCGGTGCTTATGCCGTAACCAAAATATATTACCGTGTAACCAAAACACTCCATCATTGTCAGTGGAAGAAGGGGACCAACGCAATGATGGAGTTCTCATAGAAGAAGGGGGCTAATTCAGTGATTGATTTGTCAGTGGAAGAAAGGTACCAACTCAATGATGGAGGTCTCAGTTGAAGAAGGGGGCCAACTCAATTATGGAGTTCTCAGTGAAAGAAAGGGCTAACACAGTGATGGAGTTCTTAGTGGAAGACGGGGCCAACTTAATGATGGAGGCCTCAGTGGAAGAAAGGGGCCAACTCAATGATGGAGTTTTCAGTGGAAGAAGGGGGGCAACTCAATGTTGGGAGTTCTTAGTGGAAGAAAGGGCTAACTCAGTGATGGAGTTCACAGTGGATGACGGGGCTAATTCAATGATGGAGGTCTCAGTGGAAGAAGGGGGCCAACTCAATGATGAAGTTCTCAGTGGAAAAAGTGCTAACTCAATGATGGTATTCTCAGTGGAAGAAGGGGCTAACTCAGTGATGGAGGTCCAACTCAATGATGGAGTTCTCAGTAGAAGAAGGGGGCCATCTCAATGATGGAGGTCTCAGTTTAAAAAAAGGGGGGGGGTAACTCAATGATGAAAGAAGGGCACTAACTAAGTGATGAAGTTCTCAGTGGAAGACGGGGCTAATTTAGTAATGGAGTCACTCATTGGAAGAAGAGGGCCAACTGAATGATGGAGTTCTCAGTGGAAGAAGGGGGTCTATTCAGTGATGGAGGTGTCATTGGAAGATTGGGTCCAACTCAATGATGGAGTTCTCAGTGTAAGAAGGGGACTAACTCAGTGATGGAGTTCCCAGTGGAAGACGGGGCTAACTCGGTGATGGAGTTCTCAGTTGAAGAAAGGGGTCAACTCAATGATGGAGCTCTGAGTCTAGGGATAGTTACATTATATCATCTACGTTTCATCTTTGAGATCTTCAAGCACGTCAACCAGTTGTCAACCAAACAAACACCCCACAATGTATATAGAGATGTGACAAAAATCTCCAAGTAAAGGTATACAGTAAGACTGATTGATTGTTGTTTGGTAAATTTTGTACATTTCTCATGTGTAACATGTGTCAGTCATAATTATTTATATATCAATGCCAATCATAACCGCCACATGAGGTATTGATTACAATAATTGATATTATATTTCTAATCGCAAAACAAATAAACAATCATAAAGGTGAACATGCAACGCAACCGTTCCAAATAGGTTAAATAGGGCTTAGTATAGATACAATTAGCTAATATCTTATGGTTTTAAAGTGGCATGTGAGCAAATATGGTGGTAAATTGGCATGTGAACAATTATATAGTGGTTAAAGATGGGAGGCGAGGTTATACTTGAGAGGGTACATGGTTAGCAGAAGTTGCATGTTGTATTTTCAACATTTACGGTATGTAGTAGTGGAAATAAGCATAATGTAAATCAGGCTGGTAGGGTAGGAATGGGGTTTGAATGCTAACACAATCACATTACTTATATACATTCATCGATAATAATATATGGTATGTTACAATAATATAATGTCAAAATAATATATCACTTCTGTTGCTTCTGTGTTCATGGTATAGGTCAGACATTCCTTTGTAAAGGAGTAACATTTCTCACATATCATCGCCAAAATTTACATATCATACACTATTACAATATATGGCAATAGTATGTTGAGAACTATAATAGGTGTACGGTTTTGTCTTTGGGAGACAAAAATGGAGTGTTAAACCTTTACACGTGCACGAACCCTCCACGCCACCGTAATAAATATTTATATTATTATGCAGGTGTAGTGAATAAATTTAAATGTATCATGATCACACTGAATCAGTTACAAATCAACAGAAATTAAAAAATAAAAACAATTACATTGTAAATAAACCAAACAGGTGCAAAACTATATGTTATCCATGGAAAGATTAATAGGATAAAAATTGTGTGATCACAGTGTGATATGATGATAACACCATGTCATATCATCCTAATCATTAGTGTAACTATTAGGCCAATATTAGTTAATGAAACAGATAAGGAGATCAGCATTTCAGTGATTGATACTGTATGTATGCAATAAAAAGTAAAGCTATTATTTGTACGGATTAAATACGATTGTTTAGTAATACGTCTTAGGGGATGAATAATATTATGGTTAGGAATAGTCAATATTATGGGAAGAATAGCTTTAGGGTTAGGTCAGCAGTCAAGTATCGAGTCACTAACCAAAAATATACTGTATAGTTAGAATCTTGTCAAAAAATGTTGAATAATAATAATCCTAGGGGTTGTGTCTAGTAACACAGGTAGCGATAAGCCTTGGGGAATGAATAGCACTAGGGTTAGGTCAGCAATCAATATTAGGGATAAGCCTTAGGGGATGAATATCACTAGGGCTAGGTCAGTAGTCAAAATTAGGGGATCTTGTCAAAAATGGTTGAGTAATAATAATAATCATAGAGATGTGTCTAGTAACACAGGTAGGGATAAGCCTTAGAGGATGAATAACACTAGGATTAGGTTATTCAACATTAGGGATAAGTCTTAGGGGATGAAAAGCACTAGGCTTAGGTCAGCAGTCAAAATTAGGGAATCTTGTCAGACATTGTTGAGTAATAGTAATACTTCTAGGGGATGTGTCTAGTAACACAGGTAGGGATAAGCCTTAGGAATGAATAGTACTAGGGTTATGTCAGCAGTCAAAATTAGGAGATGAATAGAATTAGGGTTAGGTCAATAGTGAATATTGAGTAAATATTCTAAACTACACTCTATAGTTTGCACCCATTTAGCGTCTCTATCGTACATAAACAATAATATTATTAAATGGCTAAAACTTAAGGCAAATATTATAACTTCTATCCATAGTGTATAACAATGCATACAATAGTTCCAATTGCAAGTTTACAATATCACCCCTATTGACGTTATAATAAAAGTAAACTTTTAAAAGTAAAATTTAAAATTTAATTTTACAACCAAATTAATTATCATAAAAAGATTTCCAGATTAGTCCAGAAATGAGAAATGTGTTTTCTGAAACCTGCTTTCAAAAAATAATAATATATAACAATGTAGATCCCGCTGAGATAGCATGTAGTGAGCCGGCTCATCTGGATCTACATTGTTAAACATTGTATTATACATAAGGTGGTGAAATTGTAACATTCCTAATAATTTATATTGGTTGAATAGTCAGTAATGTATAATAATGATTATCTACATAACCCCAGGTGATAGTCATGACATATATATAAAACATAAATAGAGATGGCCAAAGTAATATATACAGTAAGTATATAACAATTATACGCCATTAGTAAAATAAGTCATATTAAAGTTATTAACCAAACATAAGTAGTTTATTGAAAACAATTGTGCATGTGAATGTTAATATATATTTTATATGTAATAAATTGATCAATAATAGGCACTATAATAAAAAAATGTTTACATGCGATCAATTGACTTCAATTTGTTTGTAAAATTGTGTTAAAAGATATGTGCTAATTTAAAATTTCCATGTATACAAAAATGTGCTGCTGTACAAGATTCCACCTGGAGTTAAGTAGTAGTATCATAATTTTAAACATATGCGCATTCATCACAGTTATTTGGAGTCTTTATGTCATAACGGGAGCCATGCAGAATGTTATATCTAGTTACCTTGTAATTATAATAATATGTACCAATATTTGTAGCACATGAGGGCATATATATTATATATGAAATAGAATGTACTTAATATCCAAACCATATCTAAGGTATTATATACAATGTATTGAGATCATAGATGGCATCATAAAATGGATAAATATCCAGAAAATTTATAAATTTGAATCAAAAGGTAGATAAAGAAAATATGCATTACTCTCATAAGTAACATATATACAACTAGTCTGTACATGTACAATGATCTTGATAATCATGTGGTTACCAGAATTGTCCTATGGACAAGAAATGTTCATGAATACATGAATATTTTACCATATCAGTATAAGTAGTTGCTTATAATTTGTAAAGAAATATTATTTGTATATACTAGTGTCAACATGTATATTGCTATGTACTTTACCGTCAACATAATATGCTTCTTAGTTAGTATGAGTATCTTATGTATCTAATGTAGATGCTTATAAAGATGTAGATAGAACTTTAGGCATTGATGGAATTATTCTTATTGGGCTAAGTCATTGTACAGCGTTTACACAGGTGTGCTATCATATGCTCTAACACAATAGTTTCAATATATAGTGCTGTGCTTATGCATTATATAAAGTGTGCATACAAAGTTTCAATTATTTGCATACAGTAGGTAGAAATGAATATGAATAACACCGCATATTGAGTATCACAATATATTGATTGAACAACCTCAACATGTAGTGTTAATAATATAGCCACAACATTTAGCGTTGTGCTTATGCAAAAAATAAAAGATCAAGTAAAATGTATGCAGGTCGATGAACGTATGGTAGTTGCATGATAAACTAAACTACAAAAAAGTGGCTGTCTATAAACATGATAAAGATATATGTACCTTATAGCACATATACTAACCTGGGAACCAACCATTCATAGGGTATGTTCATCTTCGTCTTCATAGTTATTTGAACCATGTGCAGATTGTTTAAATGTTAAAGAAATATTGCAATAGTAGACTATACATTAACCTTTCTGTTTGCCTAACTTATAGTGTCATACATGATGCGTATCATTTTCATTATTTTATTTTTTTTAATATTTTCTTTTATTTTTATATATTATTTTTAATCGCAGGATAACAAAACGTATGTTTATCATATGGTGATATTGTCCAATATGTATATAAATATGGTAGATGGCTGGAACATAAGAGATTTTCAAATACAATACAACGAAGGGGTATAGCATAAATATTCCTCCATGTTGGAGGACTACTTGCCCACTAGTTGGTTAATTACTAGTGTAGATATGCTTAACTTAGCTTGTAAGGTAGAACAGGTTGCATATTACATTATCTAATTTTGTGAATGTAGAATGTAAATCTAATTCCACGATTACAGAATTTAGTTTATTAACCGATGGAAGTGTGTCATGTGTATATGGCAGAGAATTGAATGGTATAGTAAATGTTATTGTTGTGTATAGTGTCTAATGATTTGTCTAATTAGACATATTAAAATTTGGAGTTTGGATGGGGAATGTATTTAGTATATATTGTCTAAAGCGTCATATAAACACGCATATTACATCATAAAAACTGTGCATAGTGTCAAATACGTAATATAAATATACAGAATATGTCATCGAAATTGTGTTGGATTTGGGGTTGTACGTGGTATGGTAATGTGGTTGTCAATATAACAATAGTTTATGAACCGGATAGTTGTTTTTCTGGTCTGTAGGAGTAAAGTAATATTGCTGAATGAAAAAACTATTTAGGTTTGGTGCTATATGGGGAATTGGGTGGCTCAAAGGTTGGGGTAAGTATGTGTATAACCGAAGATTGTAATATTATGTACGGATCAGTGATCAGTGCCGGGAACCAATAACGAATGTGTAAACAATCTTACCGGAGATAATTTATAATAATTTCAGCTGATTC
>CM055272.1:35079362-35164929 GCA_029237695.1 Conchocele bisecta
GAATCAGCTGAAATTATTATAAATTATCTCCGGTAAGATTGTTTACACATTCGTTATTGGTTCCCGGCACTGATCACTGATCCGTACATAATATTACAATCTTCAGGTTATACACATCCTTACCCCAACCTTTGAGCCACCCAATTCCCCATATAGCACCAAACTTAAATAGTTTTTTCATTAAGCAATATTACTTTACTCCTACAGACCAGAAAAACAACTATCCGGTTCATAAACTATTGTTATATTGACAACCACATTACCATACCACGTACAACCCCAAATCCAACACAATTTCGATGACATATTCTGTATATTTATATTACGTATGTGACACTATACACAGTTTTTATGATGTAATATGTGTGTTTATATGGACGCTTTAGACAATATATACTTAACATTCCCCATCCAAACTCCAAATTTTAATATGTCTAATTAGACAAATCATTAGACACTATACACAACAATAACATTTACTATACCATTCAATTCTCTGCCATATACACATGACACACTTCCATCGGTTAATAAACTAAATTTTGTAATCGTGGAATTAGATTTACATTCTACATTCACAAAATTAGATAATTTAATATGCAACCTGTTCTACCTTACAAGCTAAGTTAAGCATATCTACACTAGTAATTAACCAACTAGTGGGCAAGTAGTCCTCCAACATGGAGGAATATTTATGCTATACCCCTTCGTTGTATTGTATTTGAAAATCTGTAATGTTCCAGCCATCTACCATATTTATATACATATTGGACAATATCACCATATGATAAACATACGTTTTGTTATCCTGCGATTAAAAATAATATATAACTAGAAAAAGTCGATGGCGCGCCATCGCAATATACCCACTTTCCCCAAATGCTAAGTCCGAAAGGGGGAGGTAATCCATGATGGAGGGTCGGATAAAAAATCCGAATTCACTTTGCGCATCAGCACATCAAAACGAAGCTACGAACCAAATATCAGACGCGTAGGTATTAAGGTGAAAAAGTTTTTCGAGTTACAAGGAAAAAATGGGAAATTCTGAGTGCGAAAGGGGGAGATAATCCATGATGTAGGGTCGGATGAAAAATCCGAATTCACTTTGCGCATGTGCACATGAAAATAAACGAAGCTACATAGCAAATATGAGGCGGGGGGGGGTAGGTATGAAGGTGAAAAGTTTTTCGAGTTACAAGGAAAAAAGGGAAATGGGAAATTCTGAGTCGAAAGGGGGAGGTAATCGATGATGGAGGGTCGGATCAAAAATGGGAAAAATTCACTTTGCGCATGTGCACATGATAAACGAAGCTACAAAGCAAAAATATGAGGCGCGTAGGTAATGAAGGTGAAAAAGTTTTTCGAGTTACAAGGAAAAAATGGGAAATTCTGAGTCCGAAAGGGGGAGATAATCCATGATGGAGGGTCGGATGAAAAATCCGAATACACTTTACACATCTGCACATGATAACGAAGCTACATAGCAAATATGAGGCGCGTAGGTATGAAGGTGAAAAAGTTTTTCGAGTTACAAGGAAAAAATGGGAAATTCTGAGTCCGAAAGGGGGAGATCAGTAATCCATGATGGAGGGTCGGATGAAAAATCTGAATTAACTTTACACATCTGCACATGATAACGAAGCTACATAGCAAATATGAGGCGAATAGGTATGAAGGTGAAAAAGTTTTTCGAGTTACAAGGAAAAAATGGTAAATTCTGAGTCCGAAAGGGGGAGATCAGTAATCCATGATGGAGGGTCGGATGAAAAATCCGAATTCACTTTGTGCATCTGCACATGATAACGAAGCTACGTAGCAAATATGTGGCGCGTAGGTATGAAGGTGAAAATGTTTTTCGAGTTACAAGGAAAAAATGGGAAATTCTGAGTCCGAAAGGGGGAGATAATCCATGATGGAGGGTCGGATGAAAAATCCGAATTCACTTTGCGCATCTGCACATGATAACGAAGCCACATAGCAAATATGAGGCGCGTAGGTATGAAGGTGAAAAAGGTTTTCGAGTTACAAGGACAAAATGGGAAATTCTGAGTCCGAAAGGGGGAGATAATCCATGAGGGAGGGTCGGATGAAAAATCCGAATTCACTTTGCGCATCTGCACATGATAACGAAGCTACATAGAAAATATGACGCGCGTAGGTATGAAGGTGAAAAAGTTTTTCGAGTTACAAGGAAAAAATGGGAAATTCTGAGTCCGAAAGGGGGAGATAATCCATGATGGAGGGTCGGATAAAAAATCCGAATTCACTTTGCGCATCTGCACATGATAACGAAGCTACATACCAAATATCAGGCGCGTGGGTATGAAGGTGAAAAAGTTTTTCGAGCTACAAGAAACGTGACGGACGTACGGACGGACGGACGTACGGACGGACGGACACCCGTGACGAAAACAATATACCCATTTTTTTTTCCTAAAAAAGTGGGTATAAAAATAAAAGAAAATATTAACAAGAACAATTATAACATGAATGATCATGTTATAAAAGAACGCTTTGAGTGTATGTTATTATTATTGAGGCCAACTACATGTTTGCAAGTAGCATGTAAAGTACTAGATATCAGGGTATGGGATCAGTGGTTTCCGAACCTGTTTTTCCGACGTGACGTATTCTGTGACGTCATTTTTACAGTAAATTTTCTTGAAACTTTTCCAAGCAAACGGACGGATTTCGATGATATGTATCACACCAGAGAAGTGACATACCGGTTCGATGATATGTATGACACCATACATTCACGTTCTTTAGATTTATATTCACATCCATGGTAACCGATTCTTCGTCAAAACCAGAAAATTGTTAGATTAAAGCAAACTATACCATAATGCAAGAACTGGCATCATTAAACGAAGCTAATCCCCTCGCACTGGCATCATTAAACGAAGCTAATCTCCTCGCTGGCAGCCTTGATAATAAAAAAGTACTCCGTGACCTTGGGCGGTCGAACGTGGGTCATATGAGTCTACTCATATGCTAAACCATGCTCCATCCATACACACATTTTGGTCAAATAATATCAAAAACGTGGGAAGCAGTTCACAAGTTATTGAAAAATGAAATGTGTTACTAGCGTACGTACATACGTACGCAATACATGGACTAACGATATACCAGCTCTTGCCTATCGGCGAGGGGATACTAATTGGCAACCTGTTAAGCATTACTGCGTATGTTTCATTAAACTCTGTCTTTCCATTATAAAGATATTACATTCAACATCCTGCACCAACTTTAATTGACATGGCGCAATTTTAAATATTGCGCGGGCCCAATTTTCCCAATTTTAGTACTTTCCCCTAACAAAAAAACCCGACATCTAGTCGCACGCTGACTGAGCCGCGATCTATAAACTTACCCAGGGAGATTACATTGCAAAACTAGTGTAACGCGTCCACTGGCGGTTTGTTTCGGTGAGTCCGCACAGTACAACTGTTCAACAGTCCGACTTGGCAACGCCACCTAGCGACTTATCACCGGCACTGCAGTGCATGATATAAAAATCCTAAAACCATCAACTTCTAAAACTGGCGTTTTGAAGAAAGTCATGAAATATGCAATCTTAAATTCGATAAAAAATTGACGCAGTACAATTTGAACACGTTATAAGCCAAAGATATGAGTGCCAGAAATAATCCACATTCAGACACATGAAAATGTTTTGCCATTTCTCCATTTCATTGTCGAAACTCCAGACGGTTTTACAGAATGTGAAAGCCATAGAAAATGTATACTGGATATAAAATACTCCTACAAGCACCAATATGAACTTGTGAGTGAAATTCACGACAGGTCATACATTACATCGAAACAGAAATCATTGCCTTGAAAAAGTCTGAGAAATATTACACACACACAAGTACACATTCAAACGGCTGTATGTCAAAAATTGTTCTGCGACTTTGCACTGCAGTGGAGTATCCAGATTCATGCAGAGGGGGTGTGAATTGTGAATGGAGTTTGGAATGGTGTGCGAGAACATACATTCAATTTCTTCCATTGTAGTGATTTTCACATATATTATACAGGTAGTTATTTCCCCCAGAAAACGTAGGTTAAAGTAAAAAAATACACACCTGACCAAATGTTACGGGATGCAATTACACACCATGTCACTGGACTTTGTACTGTACACCCACTGGTGTAATCCATGTGACAAGTGTTTTGTATGATGTGGTGTTTGTGAATGAGCTGATAAGACAAGTGTCGTGCCTTTGCACTTAATGACTGGGTGCCAGACATCCTTCAGCAAAGTTGCAAATCATGATTTGAATTGGGGTCCCATCTGTTTGGCACAAAGTGTTCTTTATAGGAATTAAATATTAAATAAGTATAATTGTGTAACTATTCCAACAGTTTTCAAAAATACGAGTGCCCGCTACACAGAAATATTCACTTAGTTAATATTAGGTTTACTGATAGGTTGTATCATCGTGCTATTTTGATTGTAAATGAGGCAGGTCATTTTTAAATTATTTTATATCAACTAAATGTGTCACCTGAATAAATATTTGTATTGACTTGTTACAAAATATGATCATTGCACATCAAAAGATAAATAGAGAGAATAAATAGTTGTTTCCATTAACATTTTAAAGAGTCAATGTTATCGCCCTTGATATCAAAGTGGCAATTCAAGCTTGATGTAAAAAATAATAATAATGTAAAATTAACATGGTTGATATGATTTTTTTAAGAATTTTACCAAATTTTCTACGACGGCCATCTTGGATTATGCGACAACCTCCATTTTAACAAACATGAAAATGCTTCACCCACGCACCACAACTGTGAAGTCTGACCAGCGTCGGCCAAACGGTACATGAGAAGAAGACGAAATCTATAATTATGGATGACCTGTCAGCGGCCATCTTGTATGATGTATCATCCGATTTTGACAATACCCACGATACCTTCGATTTGATATATATCGGGACCATATTAGGTCAAATTTGAAATATCGCCATGTGCCAAATACAAAATCAATGCGTGAAAAAACAAAAGGAGAACACTGGAATATTAGTGAGGCAAGAGTTGTGATAACTATACAAAAAGGAATTCCAGTTATGCTCGGGACACAAAATCAGTACATGTATCCGAAAAAAACAAAAGAAATCAGTACATGTATGGTAAGATATGTTTTTCTTGCTTTTAAGGACTAGAGCAAGTGAGCGGGGTCTCACACATACCCTCGGCCGGCCGTAGCAAAGTCATTTGGCCTGACCTTTGGCATTGAAAGCCGCTTAGGTGAGATATAGAATGAAAATATGGCTGTTGATATAAAGAAGTATGTGACATTTCCAGTTGATCCAACATACGGTTGCAGATAAATTGTGTACTTAAAACTTTAATGCAAATATTTCAAAACATTTAACACAATTTGATCTTGACCTTGGGCATGAAAGTCACATGTGTGGGCTATAAAATGAAAATATGGATGTTGATTGTTGATAGACAAATATATGAAGTTTCAATTCAATTCTGACTTACGGTTGCAGAGAAATTGTTTACTTAAAACTTTAACGCATATATTTCAAAACATTTAACGCAAGTTTCAAAGTAATTTCACCTTCACTGTGTGCATGAAAGCCGTATGAGTGGGCTATAGAATGTTTGTTTAATGGTGTTTAACGGCCTATCAACAGCTATGGTCTAATAATAATTTCATCGAGAAAAATAAAGTCAGCCCTGAAATTAGAATAACCTGACCTGATGCCAGGTCCATACCACACCAAAGTCACTTGGCCCTTTCCCTAAAAAAAGGATTGCGAATAATCGTAATACTCACACAAGAGATATAACCAGATTCAACTGTCACATACAAAATGCCAAAGACGTATGTGAGGGCCAAACCAGGTCTCCAGTCGGATTTCGGTATGGATGAATCGCGATTGTTAAATTACCCATCACATCACCTCCAGGGCTATAGAAAGTAAAATATTGATCTTCTAACTTCATAAAGAAGTATATATGAAGTTTCAAGTCAACCCGACTTGCGGTTGCAGAGACATTGTGTACTTAAAAACTTTGACATGTTTGATGCAAATATTTCAAAACTTTAAGTAATTTGACCTTGTGCAGGAAAGCCACATCGGTGTGCTACAGTATAAAAAATATGGATGACGATAAAGAAGTACATGAAGATTCAACTCAATGCGATTTACGGTTGCAGATATAATGGGTACCCAAAAACCTTTAACGCAAATCTTACGGTATGGACGTAAAATACAAAAACTATATACACCTCGACATTACTTTGTATGCCTGGGTATGAATCATGATTGAAGGCACTGTGTTACAGATGATGCCTCAACATGTTGTTTGTCACATCATGCACTGCAAATGACCAATATCAACCAATTGCACCATTTCATTCGAAGTCAAATTTCGAAGTCGAAATTTATTGTACACATGTAATTTGTTACAAGTTTGACCATTGGGCATTGATTTCAATTATAATCATGATAATAGCACAAAAATACATCATTAATTCGTAAATTTTCGTTTCCCTTCGAAAGTCTACAAAGTTTGTCTTTGGTCTATTCTGGATGTTTCAAGTAAAATCCTTTATTGCGAAGATAACTGAAACCATGTGAAACCAACCAAATATAGACTTTATAGACTGTGGACGTTAAACAGAAATTTATGAATCAAAGATTGAATGCAATACCTTAAATGTTAATCATTCTAGGTTGGCGGTAGGATTTTTAAATTTGCTCAAATATGTGTCTGTGACTGGAGAAATGGGGCTTATGGGATTTGCGACCAGTGTAGATACACATATCCGCACAGGATCTGCACTGTTCACCATTGCATTAATGAAATCTCCATCATGCTTCTAACAAGCCACATCATTATCAGGCTACAGGAGTGTACTATTTGATCAGGAGCTACACTGGTCACAAATCCCATAAACCACATTCTCCTGTCACAGCCAACGGTTAAAGTAACGGACCAATACCTATATACATTAAATATACCTAAAAGCATCAATAAGTGAAATAAAATAGGCTAAACAAATTATTTACTCCCATATATCACACATGGAGTAAATACATTTTGTTTAGCTTATTTTTCTCTCACTTATTGATGCTCTTAGGTATATTTAATGTATTTATAGGCCATGGTCCGTTACTTCAACTGAGGTCACAGCCACATATGTGTAAAAGCATAGTAAATATATTTCTGACCATTTCAATATCTAGTCCTTCGAGTGTCACATAATCAGAAATGTACAAATGTCATTCTGTCCACCACAAGAATGAGTCACCGATTGAAAAAATATTGACAAATCTTAAAACTGCACAAGTCAGATTTGTGTGAATAAGATTCATTTCTCAATTCCATCAACACAAGAAGTAACATGTCTTCACGACACATCCTTTCAACAGGTTGATTAGATGATTAGAGCAGAAATCAGAGTTAAGAACCACACAAACACTGCCGCTGGCATGGATGGTACTCCGGTTAAATGGTTAATTTTTTGTAACTGAACTTGTCTTTCTCAAGCTCTTCCTCGAGGGTTATATTTTCAGATGTCGCTGATCTTAAGATGATGACAGTCTGTCATGGCGACACTATATTTTGCTTCGTGTAGGTCAGGAACTGGATCAGTTCCATTTCGCGAGTGTTTGGCAACTTGTTGCCCAGGTGGAGTTGTGTCTTCGGGCAGCGATTCTTCTGGTGGCCTTTGTCCTTCAACAGCAGAATGAGAAAACAATTTCCGCCTTATCTGCTTCTTCTGAAACCGCCCATATACTACTCAATAGCCCTGCTGGTGTCTGCCTCGACTGCAGGGTGAAGTTGAAGAGGCTCGACGAATAATCCAGATGGCTAAGATCTGTAGACGGCTTCCCTGAAACAACAATCAAACACTATTATGTACATGGTTAGCCTTTTATTGAATTTTTACCAGTATTTAACCATTACTCAGCAAATGACTCCGCAACTTTCCAACATGAAACAGTGCTTAGAGAACTACATCCCACCCGGGCATCAAACTCACAACACTTGGATAAATGTGGTAAGCGAGTAAGCCACATTGTTCATAGTTGTGAACAGTAACTCTTGAAATCTACAACCGTACTGTCCGTAGCAGAGTTACGTTTCCATTCATAGTCTTCCTCTGCAGAATAGTGAATAAGAGATCTGGTTCGCAAATTACATGTAGCAGCTAAAGTTGGGTCCTATCCACAGGTTGAAGTAGGTACGACCGATATATATATGTGTGTGTTATAGAGGGAGTAACAAAACTTTTTTTAGCTTTTTGTTTCGTTTATGGACGCTTTTAGGCGTATTTATGTATTTATAGACCTCGGTCCATTACAATGTACTTCAACTGTGGTCCATCTAGTAGGCATAACTGTTTGCCTCCTATAAGAATTAAATAATGTGTATAATTGTGTAACTACGGTACATGTATTCCGCCAGTTTTAAAAATTACGAGTGCAGGCCCACTATACACATATAATCATTCAGTAATATTGATTTTACTGATAGTGACTCGCGGTGGTATCAGGCTATTTTGATATGCAAATGAGACATGACATTTTATTTATACCCATTAAATGTGCTCGCCCGAACAAATATTTTTATTGACACATTATAAAGTACGATCATAGTGCACATAACAAAACTAAGCAGACAGAATATAGTTTCCATTAACCTTTAATGGAAACACAGTTATCGCCCTGATATCAGTGACGAAATTCACGTTTATACAAAAAGAAAAAGTACATGTATATTTTCACGTACATGTACAAATGGGGGGAAAAATCCAAAATCAGAACTGAATATTTACAATAACAAAACTATATATTCAGCGCTGAAATCAGAACAATCCTGGTCCGATACCAGGTCCTCGCCACACCAGAATCACTTGGCCCCTCCCAAAAGCAGTAGGATAAGTAATAATCTTATCTATATAATGGGCAATAACCCAATTCAACTCCAAGGTAACAAAAGAGCCAAAGATAAAATGTACTGAAGGGTCAAACCAGGCAAATAGTGATTCCTATATGGAGGAACCACTACCGTTAATTTAAGTCGTCTCGTTCTCCGGACCACCACCCACGTAAAGTTTTGTATTACTTTTATAATTAGTTTTTTTTTCAGATGGAAAATATTTCAAATTAGGTCCACAAATTAACAACTAAAGTGTAAATCAGATCTGATTAGCTATTCTGTAGAGGAAGCCTACGTATCTATTTAATTTGTTTGTTGGGGTCTAACGGCCTATCAACAGATGCGGTCATTTAAGGCCGGGTCAATGGGTTTAGTAATAAATCCCATTACCTGTACAAGTACATGTTCAAGTACATGTACAAATGGGGGGAAAATCCTAAAATCAGAAATTAATATTTACAATAAAAGAACTATATACTCAGCCCTGAAATCAGGATGATCCTGGTCTGATGCCAGGTCCTCGCCACACCAGAATCACATGGCCCTCCAAAAAAAAGCAGTAGGATCAGTAATAATCTTACTACTTCTATAAATGGGCAATTACCCAATTCAACTCCATGTAACAGAAAGAGCGAAAGATGAAAACGTGCATGAGGGCCAAACCAGGCAAATCGTGATCCATACGTATTACTTTTATAATATTTTTTTTCAGATGGAAAATATACAAATTGTGTCACAATTAACAAACTAAAGTGTAAATCAGATCTGATTAGCTATTATGTAGAGGAAGCCTACATGTATGAATGGAATAGTAACTCTGCTACAGACGGTACAGGAGTAGATTGCAAGTTATTGTTCGCAACTACAATAACATGGTTCAATAATAATGAGACATCAGTGATTCGATATTTTATGTACATATTGGTGTCGTTTTTCTAGTTTCGATGTAGAACCAATAATTCATTAAACTGTGTTTATTCCATTGGGTGACAGTCAGTTGTTACATTTATAACAGTATAGCCAATTGTTCTCGTCATTTTTTTAATTTTATTTCCACTTCAAGGGACCAGGGGTCTCAGAAATGTAATTTCCGTTATGTACATTTACATGACGTAAATATAGCTTTACATTTACATTTTTTTCTTTTCAACGGCATAAAACATACAACTGAAGGGGCATCTGATTTAGAAAAGTTTCAAGAATATGGTAAGCTAATTGTATTAGTGCGAAACAGAGAAATTTAGTAGCAAGTCGTGGAATTTCTCATTTATGGCAACCCAACAACATGTATTTAATATGAATCAGTAAAGTTAAGCAAAACAAAATAGCTTGGCAACTAACAGAATGCCGTGTTTTACCACATGTACCAAACATCGTTATATACATGGTCTATACTAGTTTCTTTACTGAAAAAAAAATAATTTCCTTTTTATAAATTGTGTGATTTGTCAGTAAATTACACCGGGACACCAGATGTACATAAAATATAGAATCACTGACATACATATCTGTACATGTATCAAACCAATGAAAACTGACATTCTGATCTGCATATAAAAAATGTCATTTCGGCTAATTCTGCGCACCGGCTAATGCACAATTCACGTAATGTTTTGCCCAGCTTTAATTACGTCAGAATAAATTATGTTGATTTTGGAATAATCAGATGATTAACGGTATACTAAGTCACAATTTTATCCCATTCCGATAGTTTATTTGGTAAAAAGTTATTCAGAACATGGTCAAAATGATTAGTGGTCCTGCTTACTAAATTAATAGATCAACAAACAGATCTGTTAAAAAAGTTCATAAACAATTAATACACATGCAAATATACCGACATTGGTTATTATTTTATTCCGTATTATTCGCAAAACTCAAGGACAAAATGGACTGATATTTTGATCAAATTTGGCTGGGTCTCCGCTAGGCGGATACAGATAATAGACGACAGATGAAATAGTAAAAGCCATCTGTTTAGCCGTGATTATCTTGGCTAAGAACTGCCTTGAATGTTCAGGAAATTTAGACTGAATATGGACATTTTCACGAAAATTATTATTAGGTGTGCAGAATTAACAGACACGATTGTAATCCCAACAAAACATACAGTCTCCACCCCCGCCCATATTTCGCGAGGTCACCCCAATGAAGCAAAGAAGTCCCTCATCACCACCCCAGACCAAAACATGGGTACCTGTGTACAAATAAATTTTAGGAAGCCCATGCACCCACTGCAATACAAATACTTAATACAAATACTGCATTTCAATTTTTTTATTTTTTTACTTGTTTGGTCACTGTTGTTTTATTTTTCTAAATCGTGTAAACACGTGACTTTCTGAAAACACTTGTCTTAAGAAAACAACATGAATAATCAGACATGTAAAATATTGGTGTGTGCAAAGCCACATACACGGTGCGAAGCCCGGGTACACTTATAATACTTAATAGAAAATACTGCACCGGCCTATATTCATGATATTTCGGGGAAAAGTCACCGCTGTGCAAATGCAGTGTACTGGATTCGCACACCTCAATTTTTTACTTATTTCATCACTGTTGTTACAGTTTTTATAAATCACATTTTACTCTCGTGGGGGGGGGGGGAATGAAAGTAGTGTCTTTTTTAAGTGGCTAAAAGCCTATACTATATAGACAATAGATAACAGATAACAGATAATAGCCTAAATAGATAATGAATTGACTTGTTGGACTGAAAAACATATATTCAAAGTGAATCTACAAGTATCGAGGTGCCACAAACACACAGAGTCCGAGAGATGCACCATAAATTCGCTATTTAAACAACAATTGTGGAAACAACATTGGTCGCGAAACCAATGACTCGGCACATGCACAGGCAATGTTGAATATCCCCACCCACTTGAATTCATGTTAGATTGAATACAATGGAATTATTTTAGTAGCCCTGTGGTTAAATGTGCTGTCGAAGTCAGCACGATTCAAATATTGGTCAACAGTAATAAAGAAATAATTCCTACCTGAAACGAATGTTTCGTGTCTGGCAGCTGGTAGACTTTAAATGTAGGTCAATTATTGATGCGTCTTGGCTGTCGCGTATTGTCCTCTCAACTTTAGCAAATTTGCAGAAATGTACGTCTGTAGCATTCACAAATCGTCGAGTACACAATGAGTCTGTATTTCCGTAATTAGAGCTTATCAACAATGAAGACAGCAATAATGACACGATGGCTTCGACAGTACGTGTAATGGCAATATGACCAATCATTGTATTATTACGCGTTTGGCAGGACACGAAATATAGTATGACGTCACAATGAAAATAAAATCGCATTTAACAACAAAATAGCTGACTTTTTAAACGTAAATTTGTTATTGGTTGGTATATTATTATAAAAGTGTCCTGTGTCCAATAAATTGGACACATGACACTATGGCGTTTAGTAAAAAGGTTCAAATATTGACTCTATAGTGCCGGACGTTCTAAATGAGGCTCCATACGGGATAATCTATTTAAACTAAATTTCATTGGGAAGCTATTTTTTTGCAAATTACATGCGTATTATTATTTTAATATAACCTATCAATGTTTACAGGTGTTAGCATGTTTCAATATTGAACTAACATATAGCTTGTTGGTATTGGCACACTTTCATTTTACGAAGTTTCCCGCAGCGAACCCCATTCGGCCCATCGACCGATTGTAATTATAGAACGCCTGTAACTATTCACGAGAATATAGGCGTTCTATGAAAAAATAAAATAATGAAAATGATACGCATCATGTATGACACTATAAGTTAGGCAAACAGAAAGGTTAATGTATAGTCTACTATTGCAATATTTCTTTAACATTTAAAAAATCTGCACATAGTTCAAATAACTATCAAGACGAAGATGAACATACCCTATGAATGGTTGGTTCCCAGGTTAGTATATGTGCTATAAGGTACATATATCTTTATCATGTTTATAGACAGCCACTTTCTGGTAGTTTAGTTTATCATGCAACTACCATACGTTCATCGACCTGCATACATTTTACTTGATCTTTTATTTTTTGCATAAGCACAACGCTAAATGTTGTGGCTATATTATTAACACTACATGTTGAGGTTGTTCAATCAATATTGTGATACTCAATATGCGGTGTTATTCTATTCATTTCTACCTACTGTATGCAAATAATTGAAATTTTGTATGCACACTTTATATAATGCATAAGCACAGCACTATATATTGAAACTATTGTGTTAGAGCATATGATAGCACACCTGTGTAAACGCTGTACAATGACTTAGCCCAATAAGAATAATTCCATCAATGCCTAAAGTTCTATCTACATCTTTATAAGCATCTACATTAGATACATAAGATACTCATACTAACTAAGAGCATATTATGTTGACGGTAAAGTACTAGCAATATACATGTTGACACTAGTATATACAAATAATATTTCTTTACAAATTATAAGCAACTACTTATACTGATATGGTAAAATATTCATGTATTCATGAACATTTCTTATCCATAGGACAATTCTGGTAACCACATGATTATCAAGATCATTGTACATGTACAGACTAGTTGTATATATGTTACTTATGAGAGTAATGCATATTTTCTTTATCTACCTTTTGATTCAAATTTATAAATTTTCTGGATATTTATCCATTTTATGATGCCATCTATGATCTCAATACATTGTATATAATACCTTAGATATGGTTTGGATATTAAGTACATTCTATTTCATATATAATATATATGCCCTCATGTGCTACACATATTGGTACATATTATTATAATTACAAGGTAACTAGATATAACATTCTGCATGGCTCCCGTTATGACATAAAGACTCCAAAGAACTATAATGAATGCGCATATGTTTAAAATTATGATACTACTTAACTCCAGGTGGAATCTTGTACAGCAGCACATTTTTGCATACATGGAAATTTTAAATTAGCACATATTTTTTTAACACAATTTTACAAACAAATTGAAGTCAATTGATCGCATGTAAACATTTTTTTATTATAGTGCCTATTATTGATCAGTTTATTACATATAAAATATATATTAGCATTCACATGCACAATTGTTTTCAATAAACTACTTATGTTTGGTTAATAACTTTAATATGACTTATTTTAATAATGGCGTATAATTGCTATATACTTACTGTATATATTACTTTGGCCATCTCTATTTATGTTTTATATATATGTCATGACTATCACCTGGGGTTATGTAGATAATCATTTATATACATTACTGACTATTCAACCAATATAAATTATTAGGAATGTTACAATTTCACCACCTTATGTATAATACAATGTTTAGCAATGTAGATCCAGATGAGCCGGCTCACTTCATGCTATCTCAGCGGGATCTACATTGTTACATATTATTATTTTTTGAAAGCAGGTTTCAGAAAACACATTTCTCATTTCTGGACTAATCTGGAAATCTTTTTATGATAATTAATTTGGTTGTAAAATTAAATTTTAAATTTTACATTTAAAAGTTTACTTTTATTATAACGTCAATAGGGGTGATATTGTAAACTTGCAATTGGAACTATTGTATGCATTGTTATGCACTATGGATAGAAGTTATAATATTTGCCTTAAGTTTTAGCCATTTAATAATATTATTGTTTATGTACGATAGAGACGCTAAATGGGTGCAAACTATAGAGTGTAGTTTAGAATATTTGCTCAATATTCACTATTGACCGAACCCTAATTCTATTCATCTCCTAATTTTGACTGCTGACATAACCCTAGTACTATTCATTCCATAAGGCTTATCCCTACCTGTGTTACTAGACACATCCCCTAGAAGTATTATTATTACTCAACAATGTCTGACAAGATTCCCTAATTTTGACTGCTGACCTAAGCCTAGTGCTTTTCATCCCCTAAGACTTATCCCTAATGTTGAATAACCTAACCCTAGTGTTATTCATCCTCTAAGGCTTATCCCTACCTGTGTTACTAGACACATCTCTATGATTATTATTATTACTCAACCATTTTTGACAAGATCCCCTAATTTTGACTACTGACCTAGCCCTAGTGATATTCATCCCCTAAGGCTTATCCCTAATATTGATTGCTGACCTAACCCTAGTGCTATTCATTCCCCAAGGCTTATCGCTACCTGTGTTACTAGACACAACCCCTAGGATTATTATTATTCAACATTTTTTGACAAGATTCTAAACTATACAGTATATGGTTAATGACTCGATACTTGGCTGCTGACCTAACCCTAATGCTATTCTTCCCATAATATTGACTATTCCTAACCATAATACTATTCATCCCCTAAGACGTATTACTAAACAATCGTATTTAATCCGTACAAATAATAGCTTTACTTTTTATTGCATACATACAGTATCAATCACTGAAATGCTGATCTCCTTATCTGTTTCATTAACTAATATTGGCCTAATAGTTACACTAATGATTAGGATGATATGACATGGTGTTATCACCATATCACACTGTGATCACACAATTTTTATCTTATTAATCTTTCCATGGATAACATATAGTTTTGCACCTGTTTGGTTTATTTACAATGTAATTGTTTTTATTTTTTAACTTCTGTTGATTTGTAACTGATTCAGTGTGATCATGATACATTTAAATTTATTCACTACACCTGCATAATAATATAAATATTTATTACGGTGGCGTGGAGGGTTCGTGCACGTGTAAAGGTTTAACACTCCATTTTTGTCTCCCAAAGACAAAACCGTACACCTATTATAGTTCTCAACATACTATTGCCATATATTGTAATAGTGTATGATATGTAAATTTTGGCGATGATATGTGAGAAATGTTACTCCTTTACAAAGGAATGTCTGACCTATACCATGAACACAGAAGCAACAGAAGTGAAATTTATATTATTTTGACATTATATTATTGTAACATACCATATATTATTATCGATGAATGTATATAAGTAACGTGATTGTGCTAGCATTCAAACCCCATTCCTACCCTACCAGCCTGATTTACATTATGCTTATTTCCACTACTACATACCGTAAATGTTGACAATACAACATGCAACTTCTGCTAATCATGTACCCTCTCAAGTATAACCTCGCCTCCCATCTTTAACCACTATATAGTTGTTCACATGCCAATTTACGACCATATTTGCTCACATGCCACTTTAAAACCATAAGATATTAGCTAATTGTATCTATACTAAGCCCTATTGAACCTATTTGGAACGGTTGCGTTGCATGTTCACCTTTATGATTGTTTATTTGTTTTGCGATTAGAAATATAATATCAATTATTGTAATCAATACCTCATGTGGCGGTTATGATTGGCATTGATATATAAATAATTATGACTGACACTGTTACACATGAGAAATTTCTTTACAAAATTTACCAAACAACAATCAATCAGTCTTACTGTACCTACCTTTATTGGAAATTTTTTGTCACATCTCTATATACATTGCGGGGTGTTTGTTTGGTTGTTGATAAACTGGTTGACGGGCTTGAAGATCTCAAAGATGAAACGTAGATGATATAATGTAACTATCCCTATACTCAGAGCTCCATCATTGAGTTGATCCCTTTCTTCCAGAACTCCATCACGAGTTAAGCGTCCATGGGGAACTCCATCCTGAGTTAGCCCCGTCCCCTTCTTACAATGGGAGAACTCCATCATTGAGTTGGACCCATCAATGAGCCTCCATTCATGAATAGACACTGTTGAGAACTCCATCATTGAGTTGGCCTCTTCATGACCCTATCATTACTAAATAGCCTCTCTTCCAATGAGACCTCCATCACTGAATAGACAACCCTTCTTCCACTGAGAACTCCATCATTCAGTTGGCCCTCTTCTTCCAAAATGAGTGACTCCATTACTAAATTAGCCTCGTCTTCCATGAGAAACTTCATAATTAGTTAGTGCCTTCTTTCATCATTGAGTTACCCCCCCCCCTCCCCTTTTTTTTTTAAACTGAGACCTCCATCATGAGATGGCCCCTTCTTCTACTGTTGAACTCCATCATTGAGTTGGACCTCCACACCTGAGTTAGCCCCTTCTTCCACTGAGAATACATCATTGAGTTAGCCACCTTTTTTCCACTGAGAACATCATCATTGAGTTGGCCCCCTTCTTCCCCATGAGACCTCCATCATTGAATCAGCCCGTCATCCACTGTGAACTCCATCACTGAGTTAGCCCTTTCTTCCACTAAGAACTCCCAACATTGAGTTGCCCCCCTTCTTCCACTGAAAACTCCATCATTGAGTTGGCCCCTTTCTTCCACTGAGGCCTCCATCATTAAGTTGGCCCCGTCTTCCACTAAGAACTCCATCACTGTGTTAGCCCTTTCTTACACTGAGAACTCCATACTTGAGTTGGCCCCCTTCTTCAACTGAGATCTCCATCATTGAGTTGGTACCTTTCTTCCACTGACAAATCAATCACTGAATTAGCCCCCTTCTTCCTCTGAGAACTCCATCATTGCGTTGGTTCCCTTCTTCCACTGACAATGATGGAGTGTTTTGGTTACACGGTAATATATTTTGGTTACGGCATAAGCACCGCAAAATAAAACAAGTTGAAGCTGTGACATAATTTTGCTGAAAGTAAGGGTTCATAAACGAGTGTCGACCAACGTAACAACCATATTTTGGTTACACGGATATAAACAATTGTTTACTACTTAAGCATGAAAATATTTTGAAGCTATAATATACATGTGCTGATAGTAAGGTTTCATAAACCAGTTGCGACCAATAGATCAGCCATGAATCGTACATAATTTTTATATTTTATAAACACCATAAGTATAAACATAAAAGTTTAAAAGGTAATATATTGTTTACACTGACCATAGTGGTTTATAGACCGTTCACAACCTATAATTCATTCCTTTTATTTCATAACTGGAGTAGCTCCTGCACAACAGATCTCTCTAATGCATAGTCATTGTCGTACTTATATATGGAGATGTGATAATGTTTGTTATGTGTGTTGTATATAAGTGTATATACATGTATATATACATATATATATGTATGTATGTGCATGTGTCTGTTGGTATGCATGTCTTGTTGTAAGTTTATGGTGGTGAGTGAGTATGTATATGTATTGTTCATTGTACTCATGTACAATGCATAATACCAGATGGTGTTAGAATGTAATAATCTTAGTTAGAATATTACATGAATATTACATACAAATATGATATTAGCAGCGAGATGTTTTGATTTGTTTTTTGCTTGTTTCGTATGTGGTTATATGGTTACCATATACAATTCATTTACAAAGCATAGCATTGGCTGATAGTACATATATTTTTATTTTACCATATAGCCATGCACTATTGATTTGTTGATATTATATTTATTGCGATACACGCGTACCACATAGTACATTTACCAACCTCTTACGGTACTCTAAATTAACCTGTTATGAAGCAAAATGATGTACAGTTGATAATACATCTGTATGTGTATTGGTTGTATTTTAAATATAAAATTTAGTCTCATTGCATATATGTAGACAGTTTTATGTTATCAATTATAATATCAAATTTCCTTAATAAATTTGTTGGTATACAATTATTACACACCTATTTGTTGTGTTATAACACTTTCTGTGGTCGTGTGGACGGGCTGCATTTTTCTATTAATCTATTTATTATGATTTCACCATTATTGGTAGACCAGGGGACGACTTTATAGGGCTTGTCAATAGCAGATATACTCATTGACTTGCTTTAGGTATCGCATAGGTACTATCGGCGTATACCGGCTTAACCGTTTCGCTGCCAAGCGTATTACTCAAAGGACAAGGGGCAATAAGGCCAAAAATCGGTCCACATCCAAATTGGAAAATAACAGTGTAGTAGTGTACATCAATATGCCAGGAAGCTATGTTGAAACTCTGGATTTGATATCTTTACTACTTTTCGGACAATATCGTTTTTAATGATACACCCAATGACACATTTCAATGGACTGCATCGTCAAGTTGACGTTAAAACATGTGAGATGACGTTACGTTACTGGGAAGCGGGTGATTTTGTGATTGAAATATAATTGACATTCTAGACAAACATCATGAAGCTCGCAGGAAAGAATTGATTGCCATGATTTAAGACAATATAACTGGGGCCTAAACATCTTTTCAGTTTCGAGATGTCTGACATTTTCAAAATTGCCGCCATTTTTTTGACGCCTGCCTATATATAGCATGCACTTACATGTATCCTCAATATTTCAATATCTATACATGTTACCATGGTAAGAAAATCACCCATGTACTGAAATGTATCTCATACTTCTGTTAGTAGAACATGCTAAACATTGTGAAACTCATAGTGTATATATCATTATGGTCATAGCGAATGATGCTGCAGTCAAACAAACAGTTTTATTTATGACAATAACAACAATGTGCTACAATCATTATGGTAAGTATGTGTAGTAGTAAGTGTTATTTTGTTGACCGGTGTAGCAGCGCTAACATACTAAACGTGTTGCCAAGTACAGACATAGTAAATGTTTTGAATAGCGTTACAACATGATTATATTGAAGTTTTATACTAATATGCATATTTGGTATAAAGTATGTTCAATTACAATTATATCCTTATTTGAATGCGGTAAATAATATTACAGTACATGGCCGTATATACATATTTTTCATTCAGGCGTATAGTTGTGCCTAAATAATGTCATGGCAGACTTTTGAGGGCGGTCTGGGTCTGGAAAAAAATACAAAATACACACAATCGATAAATTAGCGGCTCTTTTTCCGATCCAATAAAGTTAAATTACATGCATAAAATCGGATTTGCTAAAACCGGATGTTTGGGTAATGTATGCTAATGATGTAATATAATGGAAGTAAATGGTCTTGCCGAATTCCTTTCAAATATTTTCGGGATTTTTACAAAACATTTTCCACTGTCCTATTGCACCAATCTACTCTAGAAACATTAAACATGAAATAAATTGTGTTTTAATTTAAGATATGGGGCACCTTCAGTGACTTAGCCTTAGTGCACTTATTATTATGCCCCACCACGATAATGGAGGGGGCATTTAGTTTTACCCTTGTCCGTCCGGCCGTCCCGTCCATCCATCCGTCCCGCCCGTCACCGACCTTGTAAGTCGTAAAGCTTTTAAACCACGTACTAGCTACACACCTGAAACTATAAGGCCATAAAAAAGTTCTTTGGTTTTCAGATATCGCTGCGTCAGAAAAATCCCTGCACGTCGAGAATTTTATCATCATGGAGAAATAACATTTTACTTTCAATTCACCCCATGCAACAATATGTTAAATCCAATCATGTTTGACGAAAATCTAGTGATGTTTCACGTCTAAAGATGTCATAGTAACTTTATAGAACATACATGTATATGCATCTGGCGACTTGAAAAAATCAGAGACAAACATCTGAAACAAAAAGACACATGTGTATATTAAAATTAGTTAAATTAAAGCTATTTAATCAATGTCTCTCAGAAATAAATCTAATTCTAAAGTAGAATTTGCCTGTACAGCCGATGGACATCTAATATTACATGAAAAATAATTATTTGACTGTCGAATTCTTACCTCGACAACTTTTGTTTTTAATCTAATTTGCTGTGTACGTGCCATCCCCACCCGCCCCACAGCGGGGAATTCAATTATGTATACAGGAATTAATTATTGTCTTCCTTTGCTCAGTGAAGTTGATAGTCAAGTTCTCGACTCAAATATGTGTTTGACCCTTTCAACACTAGCGACCTCTCAGTACCGTAACCAGGATTGAGGCAGACGAGGAGGTCGCCTCGTCACTTATTTTGCCGAATTTTTGGTTGTTGCTAAGAATTAAACAAATCCCCGGGGAGGTGGCGGGCAAAATGTTCCCTGACCCCCATATTGGGACTTGGTTCGCCTCATCTGTTGTTTACCTCGGGTTATGGCCCTGCAAACAGTGTATCTATCCTGATGAACCGACTCGTAATGAGCCGTCTCATTCAAGATATGCACCACTTGAGCATATTTCTTTATTTTTTTTGCAAAGTGACCCCCTTTTCTGCATAATGGAAGTCTCAAACTTAACATGAAACAGTTCATTTCAATTACTTAGGGGTGAAAGTGTTAATCGTCAAAGGTTGTAGCAGCATTGTCAATTAAAAAATAGCAGTAAGGACAAATTTTTAAAAATCTAATATCCTATCCATAGGAATCTTCGGAATGTCAATTATTTGGTGGATTAACTGTGCAGTTAGTCATGGACATGCACAGACGGATGGATGGATTCCGCATCCACACATACACAACGTGTGCTTACTGTCGTTTAACTCATTTAATTTATGAAGTATCTCCCCTGTTTATCACAGTCTATTATAGTATACATATCAAATACAATAAAATACAAAGTCCTCGGTTTTTGATCAAATACAATAGTGTGTATTGTGATAATATAAATAGAAAAGTTGCATTATGGAATGCAAACAAAAATATATAAAGTTCCTGACACATCATCGGGGCCGTAACTAGGAAGCCAAGAGCGAAGAGGCAGGGGTCATGCCCCACCCCCACCCTCCACCCACACACGGAAAGAAAATTACGAGTATTTATTATAAAATCTAAAAATTCTTACAAATAGAGCAGATTCTGATGACATGGCTCGTTATGAGAGGGTCACCTGTGTCTACACGGCTCTTTTGAAACTTTCGAATTAACTCGGGTTAATCGAGTAAACCAGTTCAACTTCTAGTAAAGCTTATTTTCGAATGACAGATGTCGCAATCATATTTGTTTCAGTGATATTCTATCACACCGTTAAATATACATACATACGATAATTCCGACATCGGAAATAAAAAGTATAGGTTGCATTGGGATTCGAACCCACAAATTGATTCTCCACTAATGGTGCACATTCGAAATCTGGAAATAATAATAAATAAATTGATTTATTTGGAACCTCAATGTATACACAACTAGAAATTATGTTTCGTATGCACAACTAGAAATTATGTTTGTAAAACATGGATATGCCCCCATGGCATAATGGACTCTAACTAGAAAGTGTGTGTCAAAAATGAAATATTTTAATTTACACAAATTTCAAAGTCATTTGAGAAAGTCCTACACACTTTTTGACGTAAGAAAATGGCTAATTGTTTCAGCACCATTTTGAAGGTCACACATTTCATGTCATTGGTGATGTGATTGCATCACACATATTCAGGTGAATGAACTGTCCAAATATTAAAGCAATGCTTTACGTAATATTAAAGATATTACATGTTGGCGAAACTCTTACAAACTTTTCGACATAACAAAATGGCTAAGTTTGTTTCAGTGATAGTTTGGAGGTGACAAATGTGAAGGTCGTGTTAATGGTGGCGCAGGTATGTGACAAATGTTTAGATGATTCAAGTGTCCAAGTATTGAAGAAATGCTTTATCGTAATATTGACGATATTACATGTTTGAATAACTCTTATAAAAGTTTCGACGTAAATGTACACGGACGTACGGACGGAAGGACGTACGAAACATCAAGAGCAACGAAATATGCCCACATAATAATTAATACATCTTAGAATGTCCTGCATATAAGCACAGAAGTCGATATTTATGCTGGAATCATGCCACCCCTAAATGCAAACTCATCAGTAATATATACGTGACCGAGAACAGGCTTTCCTCCAGGAACAGTGAGATTATATTAAGAGTATCCATCATATGCACTGGTGTGGGGCAAGGATATTCCACCGAATGTCAGAATATGTTGTCAGAGGCTTTGCCGAGTTTCTGACGACATATTCTGATCACGAGGGTGGAATATCCTTTTCTCGCATACCCAAAGTCAATTTCAATGTTATTTCCGAAGCCACGCCCATGTGGGATTTTTCTGTCTCACACGGCTATCTGACACGGCCGACATGTCACACACTGCCGGAACTACTTTTTGTGTATTGGCTTCCAAACGTCGTCTGCATTGTTTACAAACACACGCTCTCTACACAGTACTGTCAGTAGACAACAATGTCAACAACGTCGCTCTGGATTTGTTATGTAGGCTATTATTTATTTCAGGTTTTATCCAGTTTTATCAAATTTGCATAAATTTGTGGGACGAGTTGTGTAAGGGGCGTCTGTAAATCAGTTGGCCGAACATTATTATTAAAAAACACATGTAATTGACAGCAAACTATTTACCTCGTATGTTGTTGATTCTTCCCCAAACATATGTATAGTGACAGTTGATAGTGATTGGAATATTTGTTTAATAATCCAGTGAGCAAGAATTTCTTGAAAACGGCAATGTGTTGAAATGACAAATGTCCGTCGGAGTGAAACTTTCGGCGGACTGATATTTGCGTAATTGAAGACAGCGTCTCGGAATTGCAATAAATATACTCAAAATAAAAACATAAAATATGATCTGTAAACATTATTGTACAAATTTGAATCGAGGATATATGGTCTATTTTCAATATTTATATGAGTTTGTCTCATACTACGTCCTATTTATTTTGTGTATGTAGTAATTGGGTTTACACATGATGTCATGGGCGTCTTCAGACCGTATTTTTAGTGGGCCGTTATGTGTTAAATGTTTCGATCCAATGTAGGAGACTCTAATTTGTTGGTGTAACTTTGTTTGTTTACACCCATTTCTTGATTACGGGTAATGCGATTGAGTGGTTGTATTGGAGATAGCATATAAATAAAAAAAGTTAGTATTATACTATGGTGGTTCGTTGATGGCGTATTATGGCTAAACATGATTCTGGACTTAGTAGGTATGCGAGAAAAAGTATTCCAGATATACTCCGGTGTGTGACTAAGGATATTCCACCCTCGTGGTCAGAATATGTCGTCGGGTGGAATATCCTTGTCACACACCGGAGTATATATGGAATACTCTTACTCTCACACCAGTGCATATGATGGATATTTTTCGACCCCTATTTAGAACATATTTGCGAATCTCAAAATATTTATCTGACCCAGAATAATACACCAACTTTTTATTCGCTGAATTTATTAGACTTTTGATATGTTCAACGTGCTCGTCATGTCAACAAAACATCAAAACTTTGTTTTAACCCACGAATTGGATGCTAATACCAGTTCAATGGATCGTTACAAATTATTATTAAATTAATGTGCAATGTCATCACCATTCAGCCTTCACGTGACTATTACTCCTGGCCCTGCTCATAACCCCGTATACATTTCATCCACAAGAGATTTTGAAAATTGATTTGAGCTATTGGACCATTTACATTTAAAAATCACACAGGTGCTTTTTCGAAACCGGCTGCGAATGGCCGCCAGGACTGTAAATCCAAGATGGCCGCCGGTAACCTATTGAAAATCTAACTTTTGAATCATACAATGTAGAAGTAAGTGGAATGCCTCGTTTTATAGGTTTTTGGGCGTGGGAAATCCATTTGTGGCATCTTATTCGTGATTGGAGGTCAAGGTCACATGCTAAGGTCAAGGTCAAAAATCACCAAAAACGGTAGACTGACGAATTGTTCACTTATGAAATTGAACACACAATCCGAAAATTAGGAAAGACTACATTCAAACCCGTGGTAAAGGCCACCGGCCTTTATTAATTTGCGCTGATATGAGCATATGACTTAAGCAGCCACTGTTCTAGGTCAGCGGCAGTATATTTACTATATGTATATAAGTGTCTCCTGTTTAGCAGCCATCTAATTTAAAATGCCAATTTTGTTGCATCATGTTGTGGATGTTTTAGACATGTTTAACTATAGCTACATAGTAGTGCCAAGTAATACCTGCATATATGCCACATTCCCTATAATTATGACGAAACGTGAACGTTATGCGAGTCAGCTATCCGTTCTGACGAAAGTGCAAATGGGGTATCTGGGTATATGTTTATTTATTTGCACAGATCAGCTGAACGACCTTCTTGGTAGTAGATCACACACATAACATCTGCTGCTTTGCAAGAACAGCGCTTGAGTTGCATTTTCCATTACAGCCACACATGGTAGGAATTTTGACAGGGACCGGTTTTAGCGACTTAAGTGGCAGTAGGGTTCCGTTTTGGTTGATCCAACCATAATCAATGGGGTCCAACTGACTGGCATCAGCTAATAAGGCAAGAGCATTGCGGAGCACTTAAAATAATCTCCTCAAATATCATCGGATGACGCTGGATGTGGGTGGTAGTCCCTCTAACCCTATAACTGAATGCCTGTGGACGTCAAGTCGCAATTGGTCAAATTCAGTTGCAGTGGTTGTGCTTGTCGCACCGGCCCATACACGGGCGAGATATTTTTCCGCCTGATGTAGCACAGGATACTCACCGAAGCTGGAGAGAAGCATTGCTGGTCTGCATACGAATGAGTGCAGCATGTTTTGTGCCCACTTTGCTGTGTGCATCGTCCCCAGTCGTGACATGTGCCTTGATGAGTACACGGCATAACTCCTAGTCTGAGGTACATGACATGAAGCGGAATCATCCGTCGCTTCTCTCCAGCCCCGTACTGAACCCAAAACTCCTGCAAACAGCAAACAACCCTCTTTGAACACACTAAGGTAGCGCAGGAGAAGAATTACAGTATCCGTGTCATTAGACACTACAATAGCTCACTCGCAGCTCCTTCCGACTGCCGAGTGCACGTGAGATATTATGCGACAGTTTGAAAGATCACTCGCATGTGATCCAGACAGCTTCAGTCTCGCAGATATTAACTCTTCATTGATCACCATTTCACTCAGAACCACGTCCTGTATATCCTGTTTGTTGAGACTAGATGCCCAGAACTTGTCCAGCTGGTGTGAAATATGCACAGACTCGTCCACGACGGCCAAATCAACAACGCTATCCTCACCAGCTCTACGGTTCCGTTCACCCTCCTTGATGCTCAATTCATTGTAGCTATCGAATACTATGTGAGTCATTTCCAGTGTTCGACAAACTGGACGGGCACTCTTCAAAATTTCTTGGATGATTTCAACAACGTTTGTAGATATAGACTGGAGATTTGGAAATTTTCGTATTTTCGTCATAAATTCAAGCAAAACGTGTGTTGCTTGTGGACTGTCTCGGGTGAATTGGTAATCATCTGAAGTAAGATTAGTTTCCAGCTCAGTGACCATGTTTGCTTTGTCAGGCTTTGTTGTGATTTCGCCAACAAATAGTTGGGTCGATTGCAGAAGGTCATGCGAATACAGCTCTTCTGGCGACATTCCACGCAGTGTAGCAATTTCTGCCTTCCTCTGTGCAGATGTGATGTCCTGTGTGGAAACGGTAGTCTTGGTTGGAACAGTATTGGTCTTCGTTGTACACTGTGTGTCAAAGGCCGGAAGATTCGCCTTAGATATGGTGACGCTAAGTTTCTTAGACCTGACCACGTACCGCTCATTACGGAATTGCCAGTATGCTATGTCACCGTTCTCCAACGCCTTCAGAAGTCTCGCCTTTACGAAGTCATTGACAATGTGCTTTGTCACGATGTTGTGGATTGGCACATTTGGCGCCAGAACAATGAAGGGGTTTTCCCGCGCCTTTACAAAGTCCAGCAATCGTGACACATTTCGGTCGAATACCAAACCCTTTCGGCCATCGTCCTCATGCTGTATTGTCGTTTCCATGTGAGCCATGGGTCGAGCATTGGTGATTAACTGGAAAAGAATGCTGATCGCAAGGATCTCATGAAATAGAAGTCCAAACTCGGCTACAACAGCAGCATCTCCAGCGCTCCCAACAATCACGTGTCCACCTGGACCCTGTGAGAATATGTTATGTGACTGTTCCTGCTTCATATCCCCTGCCACAGCAGCAAATACCGCACCCGGTCGGTCGATCACAACAAACTGGCCAATACAGAACCGGTTGAGTGTGGAATAGGTGACCTCCAGAACATGAATGCTCTCCAAGTACCATGATGCGTACCGCAGATAATTGACAGCATCAAACTCACGTAGGATCCCCATCTTCACTGTTCCGACATGCAATGGCCAGTTGCTATCACGGTCTGCAACAATCAGCTGTTTGATGATTGCAACGATCTTCCGAAAGTTCATGAAATAATGACACAATTCCGAGTTCTCCTGGCACCCTTAAACAAATGTGTTAAATTGTTGACGGAGATCAGCAGCATCAGTGGATACTGCTCAAAATTGGGGACACACCCCTCCCGCTTCTTCGATTGCAATACATCATTGAGCCCAATGGCTGACTGGACAAAGGGTACAGACGTGTGATCATTGGACTGTCAGAATGCATTCCACATGAGAGAAACAAGAACCTCTGATACAATAAGCATTCCTGTCAATGACCTGAAGTACTGGCCACCAGAGAGCACAGTTGAAACTGTTTATGGTCCAAAAACCTCACTTGCAATGAGGGCATCGCTCATATCACTGCGACTTATGTACCTTCCTGCACATCGCAGAAGTACCTTTATGTTAGCAAAGTGAAACATTCCCAACATTGGAAAAAGGTCATCGAAAGTGTCCGGCTCACTCATGACTATATCAACAACAATGTGATACACACCCTCATCAGAAACTATGGCCATAGTATATTGATTCAACTGGCGCCGGGATACCTGGAAAGTGGTCAGTGCCTGCGAACAGTGGCATATTCTGTCACAGGAGAAGGGATAACAGGAAGGAAACCAACTCTCATCAGTGGCACGTTTGCTGTCGTGACCAGTGCATGAATGTCACCCCAAGGAGGTAGATCGCCAGGAGCAGCAGCTGAGTATGGGAGTCCACAGCGAATAAGTTATATGAGGAATTCGGTATTGGCTGACTGCTCTACAGCTTCCTCGGCATCCGATAAATGTTCAGTCCATGTTTTCACGGGTTTGTGGTGAGAGATATTTTGAGAAATTCGTGCTTGATACGGACGATTTTCACTTAGCTGGCGAAGTGGTCTCCTGTTAGAGCGCCTGCGCTGTATAATGTTTGCCTTGGATACCGGGAATGGAGGAATTATCTTCGAAATCTTCATTCTCAAAGGCACCAAATTCCCAGCCATCATCAGAAAAATGGCTTGGAATGGGCACCCCAGTGACCTCTGATGACTCTATTGTGTAAACACACATGAGACACCGTGATCGCTGCACTTCGTTATAGCTGGCAGATGTCCCTACTCTGTTTAGTTTTGTGAGTATCTCCCTGATGCGTGTCTTTCCATACGTGTCCTAGCATTGTGTGGAGTGGAGTATTTCTGGTGAATATGGTTATATGTCATCTGGAAATGACAGTTAAGTTTTGAATGCCGATTTTTCATAGCTCATCTATCCTATGCATTGGCTTGTGTATATATGATGTATATAAATTAAAGAGCTGTCCTCGACGATATATGAGGGGATGGACAGGGGGCGCGAGGTGACATAGTGTGTGTGTGGGGGGGGGGTGGTGGGGGGGGAGAATGTGCGTGAAACTGCATTTTTTGCTTTTTTGATGATTTTCGACCTTGACCTTGACCTCAGTATGTGAAGTTGACCTCAAATCATGAATATGATGTAAGAAATTGATTCCCTACACTCTAAAACGATGTATTTCACAAACTTCTAAGGTGTGTGTTTTAATATTTACATTTTCAATATGTCTATCGGCGGCCATCTTGGATATACACCCCTGGTGGCCATTCGCAGCCGGTTTGGAAAAAGCACCTGTGTGATTTCTGAAGGTGAATGGTCCAATAACTCAAATCAAGTTTCAAAATCTCTTGCGGATGAGTTGTATACGTGGTTTTATGCAGGGACTATATATGGATATCCTTATCTCAGGTCACCTGGTGGGCCAAACAAAATGAATACATATTTACATATCCGTCTTTGTATGAATAATAACTGAAATCAAACTAGTCGACGATAGTTTCGGAGTACCTCGGAGTGTTTATTTCCGGTATTACGGATTACTCGGCTTTATTCATTCAGTTTGCCTTCGTCAACAATGAACCAATGATGATTATTGCGAACTGTATATTCTGCATAAATCGGTGTATTACAAGCATTTCACTATGTAAGTTCAACATAATTACACAGAAATAGATACTTTAATATTTTATTAATCATTTAATATTCATAAATTTAGATAATATTTTTATTTTATGAGGTTCCAAGTCATTCCGACGCTGTTCGTCCCGAAATCGGCCTGTAAATTATGACATGTGCATGGTGGCACGAACTATCAGAACATATCTCAAATATGTCCAACTATAACTAAATAAATGTTTAACTGATTATTATATTCACTCAGTTAATAAATAAGTAAATAAATAAATAATCAAATTATTGTCTGGAATCCTGTTGTGTAGCAGTTTAAGACGCAGGTAACAGCGCAACACTAAATATTACCCCACCCACTTGAACCCACATTAAAGATTTACAATGTGAATGCATGCGTATTGACTTGAACGCTGAATACAATGAACTTATTTTAGTGGCCATGTGGTTTAAGCAGGTCATGAATGACATGATTTCAAGTCAAGTTGAATTTAGCTTAGATAATCTTGGCTATGCGGATAAGACTTTTACTACTTCATCTGTCTTGTATGCTTTCTGTATCCTAGCTGAGACACTACTGTGTTTTTTATTTTGTCACAATAAACAGCTTATTCTTTCTCCCGTTATTCTTTCTCCCGAAGACTTGTAAAAAAGTATGTTCTATACCGGGTAAGTAAAAAAATAACTCGAAACTGGACAATGGTGACCCCAGGACCCCTATTGCCACCCCTTAAGGGGAATGTGACGGCATGAACGCCCGTCTATGTTATCTAGTATATATGTTCTCAATAAACAGGAATTCACTATATATTGAGTGGGGCACTTCTCCCGAAGCACTTGCAAAAAAGTATGTTTTATCCGGGTATGACATAAATAACGCGAAAATGGGCAACTGGTGACACAGGATCCCCATATGGACCCCTTAAGGGGAATGTGACGGCACAAAACTCCCGTTATGTTGTCTAGTATACATGTCCCAAACAACAGGAACACACGATTGAGTGGGGACTTCTCACGAAGCACTTGTAAAAAATATATTTATCAGGGTATGACAATAACTCGAAAATGGCCAACTGGTAACCCCCAGGACCCTATTGCGACCCCTTCAGGGAATGTGACGGCATGAACCCCGTCTATGTTGTCTAGTATACGTGTTCAAACAACTGGAACACACGATTGAGTGGGGCACTTCTCCCGAAGCACTTGTAAAAACGTATGTTTTATCCGGGTATGACAAAAATAACGCGAAAATAGCCAACTGGTGACCCCAGGACCCCTATTGCGACCCTTAAGGGGAATGTGACGGCATGAAACCCCAGTCTAGTTGTAGTATACGTGTCCCAACAACAGGAACACACGATTGAGTGGGGCATTCTCCGAGCACTTGTAAAAAACGTATGTTTTATTTTTTCCGGGTATGACAAAAATAACGCGAAAATAGCCAACTGGTGACCCCAGGACCCCTATTGCGACCCCTTAAGGGGAATGTGACGGCATGAAACCCCGTCTATGTTGTCTAGTATACGTGTCCCAACAACAGGAACACACGATTGAGTGGGGCACTTCTCCCGAAGCACTTGTAAAAACGTATGTTTTATCCGGGTATGACAAACATAACGCGAAAATGGCCAACTGGTGACCCCAGGACCCCTATTGCGACCACTTAAGGGGAATGTGACGGCACAAACTCCCGTCCATGTTGTCTAGTATACATTTCCCAACAACAGGAACACACGATTGAGTGGGGCACTTCTCCCGAATCACTTGTAAAAACGTATGTTTTATCCGGGTATGACAAAAATAACGCGAAAATGGCCAACTGGTGACCCCAGTACCCCCATATGGACCCGTTAAGGGGAATGTGACGGCATGAATCCCCATCTAAGTTGTCTAGTATACATGTCCCAACAACAGGAACACACAATTGAGTGGGGCACTTCTCCTGAAGCACTTGTAAAAAATATATTGATCAGGGTATGACAAAAGCAACTCGAAAATGGCCAACTGGTGACCCCAGGAAACCTATTGCGACCCCTTAAGGGGAATGTGACGGCATGAACACCCGTCTATGTTGTCTAATATACATGTCTCAACAACAGGAACACACGATTGAGTGGGGCACTTCTCCCAAAGCACTTGTAAAAAATATATTTATCAGGGTATGACAAAAATAACTCGAAAATAGCCAACCGGTGACCCCAGGAACCCTATTGCGACCCCTTAAGGGGAATGTGACGGCATGAACCCCCATCTATGTTGTCCAGTATATGTCTCAACAATAGGAACACACGATTGAGTGGGGCACTTCTCCCGAAGCACTTGTAAAAAATATATTTATCAGGGTATGACAAAAATAAATCGAAAATGGCCAACTGGTGACCCCAGGACCCCTTAAGGGGAATGTGACGGCATGAACGCCTGTCTATGTTGTCTAGTATACATGTCCCAACAACAGGAACACACGATTGAGTGGGGCACTTCTCCCGAAGCACTTGTAAAAAATATATGTATCAGGGTATGACAAAAATAACTCGAAAATGGCCAACCGGTGACCCCAGGAACCCTATTGCGACCCCTTAAGGGGAATGTGACGGCATGAACCCCCGTCTATGTTGTCTAGTATACATGTCCCAACAACAGGAACACACGATTGAGTGGGGCACTTCTCTGAAAAAACACTTGATAAACAAGTATGTTTTATCCGGTGGTATGACAAAAATAAAGCGAAATAAAAATGGGCAATGGTGACCCCAGTACCCCCATATGGGACCCCTTAAGGGGAATGTGACGGCATGAATCCCCCAATCTAAGTTGTCTAGTATTACATGTCTAAACAATAGGAAACACACGGTTGAGTGGGGCATTCTTTCCCGAAGCACTTGTAAAAAATATATTTATCAGGGTATGACAAAAATAACTCGAAAATGGCCAACTGGTGACCCCAGGACCCTTATTGCGACCCCTTAAGGGGAATGTGACGGCATGAACCCCCGTCTATGTTGTCTAGTATACATGTCCCAACAACAGGAACACACGATTGAGTGGGGCACTTCTCACGAAGCACTTGTAAAATAATATGTTTTATCCGGGTATGACAAAAACAACCCGAAAATGGGCAACTGGTGACCTGTGGACCCCATTGCGACCCCTTAAGGGGAATGTGACGGAATGAACCGCGTTTTATGTTGTCTATTATACATGTCTCAACATTAGGAAAACACACGATTGAGTGGGGCACTTCTCCGAAGCACTTGTAAAAACGTATGTTTTATCCGCGTATGATAAATATAACTCGAAAATGGGCAACTGGTGACCACAGGACCACTATTGCGACCCCTTAAGGGGAATGTGACGGCATGAACCCCAGTCTATGTTGTCCAGTATATATGTCTCAACAATAGGAACACACGATTTAGTGGGGCACTTCTCCTGAAGCACTTGTAATAACGTATGTTTTATCCGGGTATGATAAAAATAACTCGAAAATGGCCAACTGGTGACCCCAGGACCCCTATTGCGACCACTTAAAGGGAATGTGACGGCATGAACCACCGTCTATGTTGTCCAGTATATATGTCTCAACAACAGGAACAAAGGATTGAGTGGGGCACTTCTCCCGAAGCACTTGTAAAAAATATATTTATCAGGGTATGACAAAAATAACTCGAAAATGGGCAACTGGTAACCACAGGACCTTCATTGCGACCTCTTAAGGGGAATGTGACGACATGAACGACCGTCTAAGTTGTCTAGTGTATATGTCTGGATAATAGGAACACACGATTGAGTGGGGCACTTCTCCTGAAGTACTTGTAAAAAAGAATGTTTCTATGGAAAAATAATTCGAAAATGGGCAACTGGTGACATGAGGACCCCTATTGCGACCACTGGACCTTGGCTACATAGAGTACGTGACATTAAGGAAATCCCATTCTTTTGCAAAAGCAGCATTTCAAATTTCTGGTAGTCAATGACTATTGGAAATGTTTGTAGCAACACTTTGTCATAGGTGGCCGGGGTACATAGTGTGATATCGACCTTGTACAACATGTCACATAGTGTTCCCGCGGGCTGTACTCCTCCCGTGTCGCAGAACATATACATGTCACATAGTGTGCCCGCGGGCTGTACTCCTCCCGTGTCGCCGACCTATACAGCATGTCACATAGTGTGCCCGCGGGCTGTAGGCAGACCATACTTATCCCGTGTCCCCGTCATTTACAACATATACCGTAGTGTACCAACGTACCGTACTCCTCCCATATCGTACTCCTCCCATATCACCGACATATACAATATATCACATAGAGTACCGACGTACCGTACTCCTCCCGTGTCGCGGACATGTACAACATGTCACATAGTGTACCGGCGGACCGCACTCGATATGTACCACATGTCACATAGTGTACTGGCTGGCCAAGTCACATAGTGTACCGGCGGGCCAAGTCACTCAGTGCTTACCGATGGGCCGCTCTTCCCCTCCACACTGTGTCCCCGACCTATACAACATTACAACATGTCACATAGAGTACAGGCAGGCCATACTTATCCTGTATCCCCACCGTCATTTACAACATATAACGTAGTGTAAGAACGTACCGTACTCCTCCCGTTATCGCCGATATATACTAATATATCACATAGAGTACCGACGTACTGTACCCCCACCCCCACCCCGTGTCGCGGGACATATACAACATGGCACATTAGTGTACCGGCAGACCGTACTCTTTCCGTGTTGCCGACATATACGGCATGTCACTTAGTGAACGGCGGGACGTACTCTTTCAGTGTTGCCGACATATACACATGTCACATTAGCGTACGGCGCGCCGTTCTCCTTCTGTGTCCCCGCCCTGTACACCATGTCACATAGTGACCGGCGCGCCGTACTCCTTCCGTGTTGCCGACATATACAACGTGTCACCGTGTCTCTGACATATACAACATGTCACATAATGTACACTCAGTCGTCACCCTTCCCCCTGTCCCCGTCATGTACAACATTATCACAGTGTACCAATGTACCGTACCCCTCCCGTGTTCCTGACCTGTACATTATGGACAATAGTAATCTACCGGCAAACTTTAATCATTTTTTACAGACCCTTTATTAAAATGACATAGTATTGGATTTAACAATGTTGTGTTTATCGGTTGTGTCAGGCTTTGTAGTGCAGCGGCTAGCATACTGGTATTCGTACTAGTAACCTGGGTTCGAGTCCCAGTTGGGCCCATTCTCGTTAAACAAGCATTGTTATTTTCAATTCTACTCTGCTAGACATATTGAATGGTGCTTTTTCTCTGCATCTGCCTGTGTATTGTGTTATAGCCCGCTTCTCTGACGGAATGCACACCATAGCTTGTACCACAATAACTACTGCGGTGTACATTAGAAACTGAAGTTATTGTTTATACTTTTAGCTAGCCATGATCTTTACCTATGTATTTTTTATGCTCAGTCGTTTCAACAAATTTTAATTTCCTTCCAAGATAAACTTGGAGACTGTCTCAGATGATGTCTCAAATATCCAATATGTGTTTTTTCTCTCATGCACAGTAACTGGACATTTTAAATCAAGCACATGAAGCCCTGTCTATGTTGTATAATACATATATCTGAATAATAGGAACACATGATTGAATGCGACGGTGTGATCTCAGGATCCCCATTGCGACATATTAAGGGGAATGTGAAGGCATGAGCCCTGTCTATATTGTCTAGTATAATCATCTCAATAACAGGAACACATAACAGCACTTCTCCCGTAGCACCTGAAAAATATTGTTTTATGCGTGGTTGGCAAAAATAACACGAACATGGGCAACTTGTGAACCCTAGTCTATGCTGTTGAATATATACAGCTGAATAAGGAGAACATAAAAATCAGTGGTCACTTCTCCCGACGCGCATGTAACATATTATGTTTTATCCGGGTATGGAACAAATAACACGAACATGGGCAACTGGTGACCTGAGGACCCCATTGCGACACCTTAAAGGGAATGTGACGGCATGAACGCCCGTCTTTTTTGTCTAGTATATATCATTAACTGTGTGAGTATAACAACACAGGATTGAGTGGGGCATGTCTCCTGAAGCACACCCCGTCTATGTTAACACAATTCTTTACAAGTGCTTCGGGAGAAGTGCCCCACTAAACAGTGTGTTCCTATTCATTCAGACATATAAAAAACGACAATATAGACGGGGGTTCATGCCGTCGCATTCCCCTTAAGGGGGAAGGTCGCAATGGGGTCCTCATATCACCATTTGCCCATTTTCCCGTTAATTGTTGTCATATCCGGATACAAAATATTTTTCGGGAGACGTGCCCCACCACTCAACCGTGTGTTCTTGTTATTCAGACATATATACTGGACAACATAGACGGGGTTTCATGCCGTCACATACCCCTTAAGGGGTCGCAATATGGGTCCTGGGGTCATAAGTTGCCCATTTTCGGGTTATTTTTGTCATACCCGGATAAACATATTTTTTTTACAAGTGCTTCGTGAGAAGTGCCCCACTCAATGGTGTTTTCCTATTATTCAGACGTATATATTAGACAACTTACACGGGGCTTCATGCCGTCACATTCCCCTTAAGGGGTCCATATGGGGATCCTGGGGTCACCACTTGCCCATTTTCGCGTTATTTTTGTCATACCCGGATAAACATATTGTTTTACAAGTGCTTCTGGAGAAGTGCCCCACTCAATCGTGTGTTCCTATTGTTGAGACATGTATACTAGAAAATATAGACGGGGGTTCATGCCGTCACATTCCCCTTAAGGGGTCCATATGGGGATCCTGGGGTCACCACTTGCCCATTTTCGCGTTATTTTTGTGTCATACCCGGACATAAACATATTGTTTTACAAGTGCTTCTGGAGTAAGTGCCCCACATCAATCGTGTGTTCCTAATTGTTGAGACATGTATTACTAGACAATATAGACGGGGGTTCATGCACGTCATTCTTAATTCCCTTAAGGGTCGCATATGGGTCCTGGGGTTCACAAGTTGCCTATTTTCGACTATTTGTGTAGTCGGATGAAACATACTTTTTTACAAGTTCTTCGGGAGATAGATGCCCCCCCCCACTTAATCGTGCGTGTTTGTGTCATCCTTTTGTTGAGAAATATATACTAGACACACAGACGGGGGGTTCATGCCGTCACATTCCCCTTAAGGGGTCGCAATATGGGTCCTGGGGTCACAAGTTGCCCCTTTTCGGGTTATTTTTGTCATACGGGATTAAACATATTTTGTTTGCAAGTGCTTCGGGAGGGAGTGCCCACTCAATTGTGTTTTCCCCATTATTCAGAGTAATACAAGACAACTTAGCTTATGCGTCACATTCCCCTTAAGGGGTCCATGGGGATCAGTCCCAGTTGCTATTTTCGCGTTATATAGTCTATAAAACATAATTTTTTACAAGTGCTTACGGGAGAAGTGCCCCACTCAACGGTGTGTTCCTGTTGTTGAGCTATGCAGTACATTCCCCTTAGACAACATTTACGGGGGGTTCATGCCGTACATTCCCCTTAAGGGGGTGCAATATTGGGTCCTGGGGTCTTCTAGTTGCCCCTTTTCGGGTTATTTTTGTCATACCCGGATTTTAAATTATGGGTTTTTTTTTTCAAGTTGCTTCGGAAGAAGTGCCCACTCAATTGTGTTTTCCTATTATTCAGAGTATATACTAGACAACTTACACGGGGCTTCATGCAGTCCATTCCCCTTAAGGGGTCCATATGGGGATCCTGGGGTCACCCATTGCCTAATTTTCGCGTTATTTTTGTCATAGTCGGATTTTTTTTAAAAACATAATTTTTTTACAAGTGCTTCCGGGAGAAGTGCCCCACTTCAATAGTGTGTTTTCCCTGTTGTTGAGAAATATATATAAAGGAAACATATACTGTGGGTCCGGGAAACCGTACCACATTTTTTTTTTCCCCTTAAGGGGTAAAGGGGCAAAATGATTGCCCCCCCATAAAGGGTGGGCCCCCCCCCTAGGTGTCACAGTTGCCCCCCCCTTTATTCCCTCGGGTTTTTTTTATTTTTGTGGGGGTTCATACCCGGATAAAAGAACATAATTTTTTTTACAAGTTGCTTCGGAAGAAATGCCCCCCCCACTCAATTTGTGTTTTTCTATTAATTGAGAAACGTATATATAGACAACTTATACGGGGGCTTCATGCCGTCACATTCCCCTTAAGGGGTCCATTATGGCGATCCTGGGGTCAAACCATGTTTCCTATTTCTCGCGTTATTTTTGTTTCATAGGTCGGATAAAACATACTTTTTTTTACAAGTGCTTCGGGAGAAGTGCCCCACTCAATCGTGTGTCCTGTTGTTGGGACATGATACTAGACAACTAGACGGGGTTCTTCATGCCGTCACATTCCCTTAAGGGGTCGTAAATAGGGGTCCTGGGGTCACCAGTTGGCTATTTTTCGCTATTTTTGGTATAGTCGATAAAACATACTTTTTTACAAGTTTTCGGGGAGGAAGTGCCCCACTCAAACGTGTGTTCCTTTGTTTGGGGAGTAAATACTAGGACAACATAGGGGGAATTTTTTGGTTAAGGGGGGTTCAATGCCTGTCACCATTCTTAAGGGGTCGCAATAAATGTCCAATCACAAGTTGCCCCTTTTCGGGGGACCCCTTAATCGTGTGTTCCATTGTTGAGAAATATATACTACAACTAGATGGGGGTTCATGCCGTACATTCCCCTTAAGGGGTCGCAATATGGGTCCTGGGGTCACAAGTTACCCCTTTTCGCGTTTTTGTTGTCATACCCGGATAAACATATTTTGTTTACAAGTGCTTCGGGAGAAGTGCCCCTCAATTGTGTTTTCCAATTATTCAGGACGTATACAGACAACTTACACGGGCTTCATGCCGTCACATTCCCCTTAAGGGGTCTATATGGGGATCCTGGGGTCGCCAGTTGCCTATTTTTGCGTTATTTTTGTCATAGTCGGATAAAACATACTTTTTTACAAGTGCTTCGGGAGAAGTGCCCCACTCAATCGTGTGTTCCTATTGTTGGGACATGTATACTAGACAACATAGACGGGGGTTCATGCCGTCACATTCCCCTTAAGGGGTCGCAATAGGGGTCCTGGGGTCACCAGTTGGCTATTTTCGACTTATTTGTGTCATAGTCGTATAAAACATACTTTTTTACAAGTGCTTCGGGAGAAGTGCCCCACTTAATCGTGTGTTCCAATTGTTGAGAAATATATACTAGACAACATAGACGGGGGTTCATGCCGTCACATTCCCCTTAAGGGGTCGCAATATGGGTCCTGGGGTCACAAGTTGCCCCTTTTCGCGTTTTTTTGTCATACCCGGATAAACATATTTTGTTTACAAGTGCTTCGGGAGAAGTGCCCCACTCAATTGTGTTTTCCAATTATTCAGACGTATATACTAGACAACTTACACGGGCTTCATGCCGTCACATTCCCCTTAAGGGGTCCATATGGGGATCCTGGGGTCACCAGTTGCCTATTTTCGCGTTATTTTTGTCATAGTCGGATAAAACATACTTTTTTACAAGTGCTACGGGAGAAGTGCCCCACTCAATCGTGTGTTCCTGTTGTTGGGACATGTATACTAGACAACATAGACGGGGGGTTCATGCCGTCACATTCCCCTTAAGGGGTCGCAATAGGGGTCCGGGGTCATTTCAGTGGCTATTTTCGACTTATTTGTGTCTAGTCGGATAAAACATACTTTTTTACAAGTGCTTCGGGAGAAGTACCCCACTCAATCGAGTCTTCCTATTGTTGAGAAATATATACTAGACAACATAGACGGGGGTTCATGCCGTCACATTCCCCTTAAGGGGTCGCAATATGGGTCCTGGGGTCACAAGTTGCCCCTTTTCGGGTTATGTTTGTCATACCCGGATAAACATATTTTGTTTACAAGTGCTTCGGGAGAAGTGCCCCACTCAATTGTGTTTTCCTATTATTCAGACGTATATACTAGACAACTTACACGGGGCTTCATGCCGTCACATTCCCCTTAAGGGGTCCATATGGGGATCCTGGGCCGTCACCAGTTGCCTATTTTCGCATTGTCATTTAGTCATAGTCGATAAAAACATACTTTTTTACAAGTGCTTCGGGAGAAGTGCCCACTCAATCGTGTGTTCCTGTTGTTGGGACATGTATACTAGACAACATAGACGGGGGTTCATGCCGTCACATTCTTAAGGTTCGCAATAGGGGTCCTGGGGTGGGTCACCAGTTGGCTATTTTCGACTATTTGTGTCATAGTCGGATACATACTTTTTTACAAGTGCAATCGGGAGAAGTGTCCCCACTTAATCGTGTGTTCCTATTGTTGAGAAATATATACTTGACAACATAGACGGGGGTTCATGCCGTCACATTCCCCTTAAGGGGTCGCAATAGGGGTCCTGTGTCACCAATTGCCCATTTTCGCGTTATTTTTGTCATACCCGGATAAACATATTATTTTACAAGTGCTTCTGGAGAAGTGCCCCACTCAATCGTGTGTTCCTATTGTTGAGACATGTATACTAGATAACATAGACGGGGGTTCATGCCGTCACATTCCCCTTAAGGGGTCGCAATAGGGGTCCTGTGGTCGCCAGTTGCCGATTTTCGCGTTATTTTTGTCATAGTCTGATAAAACATACTTTTTTACAAGTGCTTCGGGAGAAGTTCCCCACTCAATCGTGTGTTCCTGTTGTTGGGACATGTATACTAGACAACATAGACGGGGGTTCATGCCGTCACATTCCCCTTAAGGGGTCGCAATAGGGGTCCTGGGGTCACCAGTTGGCTATTTTCGACTTATTTTTGTCATAGTCGGATAAAACATACTTTTTTACAAGTGCTTCGGGAGAAGTGCCCCACTTAATCGTGTGTTCCTATTGTTGAGAAATATATACTAGACAACATAGACGGGGGTTCATGCCGTCACATTCCCCTTAAGGGGTCGCAATAGGGGTCCTGGGTCACCAATTGCCCATTTTCGCGTTATTTTTGTCATACCCGGATAAACATATTATTTTACAAGTGCTTCTGGAGAAGTGCCTCACTCAATCGTGTGTTCCTATTGTTGAGACATGTATACTAGATAATATAGACGGGGGTTCATGCCGTCACATTCCCCTTAAGGGGTCGCAATAGGGGTCCTGTGGTCGCCAGTTGCCCATTTTCGCGTTATTTGTGTCATAGTCGGATAAAACATACTGTTTTACAAGTGTTTCGGGAGAAGTGCCCCACTCAATCGTGTGTTCCTATTGTTGAGACATATATACTAGACAACATAGACGGGGGTTCATGCCGTCACATTCCCCTTAAGGGGTCGCAATAGGGGTTTGTGGTCACCAGTTGCCCATTTTCGAGTTATTTGTGTCATAGTCGGATGAAACATACTTTTTTACAAGTGCTTCGGGAGAAGTGCCCCACTCAGTCGTGTGTTCCTATTGTTGAGACGTATATACTAGACAACATAGACGGGGGTTCATGCCGTCACATTCCCCTTAAGGGGTCGCAATAGGGGTCCTGGGGTCACCAGTTGCCTATTTTCGACTTATTTGTGTCATAGTCGGATAAAACATACTTTTTTACAAGTGCTTCGGGAGAAGTGCCCCACTTAATCGTGTGTTCCTATTGTTGAGAAATATATACTAGACAGCATAGACGGGGGTTCATGCCGTCACATTCCCCTTAGGGTGTCGCAATATGGGTCCTGGGGTCACAAGTTGCCCCTTTGCGCGTTATTTTTGTCATAGTCGGATAAAACATACTTTTTTACAAGTGCTTCGGGAGAAGTGCCCCACTTAATCGTGTGTTCCTATTGTTGAGAAATATATACTAGACAACATAGACGGGGGTTCATGCCGTCACATTCCCCTTAAGGGGTCGCAATAGGGGTCCTGGGTCACCAATTGCCCATTTTCGCGTTATTTTTGTCATACCCGGATAAACATATTATTTTACAAGTGCTTCTGGAGAAGTGTCCCACTCAATCGTGTGTTCCTATTGTTGAGACATGTATACTAGATAACATAGACGGGGGTTCATGCCGTCACATTCCCCTTAAGGGGTCGCAATAGGGGTCCTGGGGTCACCAGTTGGCTATTTTCGACTTATTTGTGTCATAGTCGTATAAAACATACTTTTTTACAAGTGCTTCGGGAGAAGTGCCCCACTTAATCGTGTGTTCCAATTGTTGAGAAATATATACTAGACAACATAGACTGGGGTTCATGCCGTCAGATTCCCCTTAAGGGGTCGCAATATGGGTCCTGGGGTCACAAGTTGCCCCTTTTCTCGTTTTTTTGTCATACCCGTGGATAAACATATTTTTTGTTTACAAGTGCTTCGGAAGAAGTGCCCCACTCAATTGTGTTTTCCAATTATTCAGACGTATATACTAGACAACTTACACGGGCTTCATGCCGTCACATTCCCCTTAAGGGGTCCATATGGGGATCCTGGGGTCACCAGTTGCCTATTTTCGCGTTATTTTTGTCATAGTCGGATAAAACATACTTTTTTACAAGTGCTTCGGGAGAAGTGCCCCACTCAATCGTGTGTTCCTGTTGTTGGGACATGTATACTAGACAACATAGACGGGGGTTCATGCCGTCACATTCCCCTTAAGGGGTCGCAATAGGGGTCCTGGGGTCATCAGTTGGCTATTTTCGACTTATTTGTGTCATAGTCGGATAAAACATACTTTTTTACAAGTGCTTCGGGAGAAGTGCCCCACTCAATCGAGTCTTCCTATTGTTGAGAAATATATACTAGACAACATAGACGGGGGTTCATGCCGTCACATTCCCCTTAAGGGGTCGCAATATGGGTCCTGGGGTCACAAGTTGCCCCTTTTCGGGTTATGTTTGTCATACCCGGATAAACATATTTTTTTTACAAGTACTTCGGGAGAAGTGCCCCACTCAATTGTGTTTTCCTATTATTCAGACGTATATACTAGACAACTTACACGGGGCTTCATGCCGTCACATTCCCCTTAAGGGGTCCATATGGGGATCCTGGGGTCACCAGTTGCCTATTTTCGCGTTATTTTTGTCATAGTCTGATAAAACATACTTTTTTACAAGTGCTTCGGGAGAAGTGCCCCACTCAATCGTGTGTTCCTGTTGTTGGGACATGTATACTAGACAACATAGACGGGGGTTCATGCCGTCACATTCCCCTTAAGGGGTCGCAATAGGGGTCCTGGGGTCACCAGTTGGCTATTTTCGACTTATTTGTGTCATAGTCGGATAAAACATACTTTTTTACAAGTGCTTCGGGAGAAGTGCCCCACTTAATCGTGTGTTCCTATTGTTGAGAAATATATATAGACAAACATAGACGGGGGTTCATGCCGTCACATTCCCCTTAAGGGGTCGCAATAGGGGTCCTGGGTCACCAATTGCCCATTTTCGCGTTATTTTTGTCATACCCGGATATAAACATATTATTTTACAAGTGCTTTCTGAAGTTCCCCACATCAATCGTGTGTTCCTATTGTTGAGATCAGTGTATACTAGATAACATAGACGGGGGTTCATGCCGTCACATTCCCCTTAAGGGGTCGCAATAGGGGTCCTGTGGTCGCCAGTTGCCGATTTTCGCGTTATTTTTGTCATAGTCTGATAAAACATACTTTTTTACAAGTGCTTCGGGAGAAGTTCCCCACTCAATCGTGTGTTCCTGTTGTTGGGACATGTATACTAGACAACATAGACGGGGGTTCATGCCGTCACATTCCCCTTAAGGGGTCGCAATAAGGGTCCTGGGGTCACCAGTTGGCTATTTTCGACTTATTTTTGTCATAGTCGGATAAAACATACTTTTTTACAAGTGCTTCGGGAGAAGTGCCCCACTTAATCGTGTGTTCCTATTGTTGAGAAATATATACTAGACAACATAGACGGGGGTTCATGCCGTCACATTCCCCTTAAGGGGTCGCAATAGGGGTCCTGGGTCACCAATTGCCCATTTTCGCGTTATTTTTGTCATACCCGGATAAACATATTATTTTACAAGTGCTTCTGGAGAAGTGCCTCACTCAATCGTGTGTTCCTATTGTTGAGACATGTATACTAGATAACATAGACGGGGGTTCATGCCGTCACATTCCCCTTAAGGGGTCGCAATAGGGGTCCTGTGGTCGCCAGTTGCCCATTTTCGCGTTATTTGTGTCATAGTCGGATAAAACATACTGTTTTACAAGTGTTTTGGGAGAAGTGCCCCACTCAATCGTGTGTTCCTATGTTGAGACATATATACTAGACAACATAGACGGGGGTTCATGCCGTCACATTCCCCTTAAGGGGTCGCAATAGGGGTTCTGTGGTCACCAGTTGCCCATTTTCGAGTTATTTGTGTCATAGTCGGATAAAACATACTTTTTTACAAGTGCTTCGGGAGAAGTGCCCCACTTAATCGTGTGTTCCTATTGTTGAGAAATATATACTAGACAGCATAGACGGGGGTTCATGCCGTCACATTCCCCTTAGGGTGTCGCAATATGGGTCCTGGGGTCACAAGTTGCCCCTTTTCGCGTTATTTTTGTCATAGTCGGATAAAACATACTTTTTTACAAGTGCTTCGGGAGAAGTGCCCCACTTAATCGTGTGTTCCTATTGTTGAGAAATATATACTAGACAACATAGACGGGGGTTCATGCCGTCACATTCCCCTTAAGGGGTCGCAATAGGGGTCCTGGGTCACCAATTGCCCATTTTCGCGTTATTTTTGTCATACCCGGATAAACATATTATTTTACAAGTGCTTCTGGAGAAGTGTCCCACTCAATCGTGTGTTCCTATTGTTGAGACATATATACTAGACAACATAGACGGGGGTTCATGCCGTCACATTCCCCTTAAGGGGTCGCAATAGGGGTTTGTGGTCACCAGTTGCCCATTTTCGAGTTATTTGTGTCAGTCGGATGAAACATACTTTTTTACAAGTGCTTCGGGAGAAGTGCCCCACTTAATCGTGTGTTCCTATTGTTGAGAAATATATACTAGACAGCATAGACGGGGGTTCATGCCGTCACATTCCCCTTAGGGTGTCGCAATATGGGTCCTGGGGTCACAAGTTGCCCCTTTTCGCGTTATTTTTGTCATAGTCGGATAAAACATACTTTTTTACAAGTGCTTCGGGAGAAGTGCCCCACTTAATCGTGTGTTCCTATTGTTGAGAAATATACTAGACAGCATAGACGGGGGTTCATGCCGTCACATTCCCCTTAGGGTGTCGCAATATGGGTCCTGGGGTCACAAGTTGCCCCTTTTCGCGTTATTTTTGTCATAGTCGGATAAAACATACTTTTTTACAAGTGCCTTCGGGAGAAGTGCCCCACTTAATCGTGTGTTCCTATTGTGAGAAATATATACTAGACAATCATGCGGGGGTTCATGCCGTCACATTCCCCTTAAGGGGTCGCAATAGGGGTCCTGGGTCACCAATTGCCCATTTTCGCGTTATTTTTGTCATACCCGGATAAACATATTATTTTACAAGTGCTTCTGGAGAAGTGTCCCACTCAATCGTGTGTTCCTATTGTTGAGACATATATACTAGACAACATAGACGGGGGTTCATGCCGTCACATTCCCCTTAAGGGGTCGCAATAGGGGTTTGTGGTCACCAGTTGCCCATTTTCGAGTTATTTGTGTCAGTCGGATGAAACATACTTTTTTACAAGTGCTTCAGGAGAAGTGCCCCACTCAGTCGTGTGTTCCTATTGTTGAGACATATATACTAGACAACATAGACGGGGGTTCATGCCGTCACATTCCCCTTAAGGGGTCGCAATATGGGTCCTAGGGTCACAAGTTGCCCATTTTCGCGTTATTTTTGTCATACCCGGATAAATCATATGTTTTTACAAGTGCTTCGGGAGAAGTCCCCCACTCAATGGTGTGTTCCTATTATTGAGACATATATACTGGACAACATAAACGGGGCCCGGGTTCATGCCGTCACTCACATTCGCCTTAAGGGGTACAATTGGGGTACCTCTTGGGGTCACTAGTTGCCCATTTTCGTTTTATTTTTGTATTTTAATATTTTTGAAGTTCTGTTTTCCAAGTGTAACTTTCTATTATATTACTATTATCTATACAACAAATTCTTCACAGTCCGTTGTGTGATCTTGTTCCTTGTATCCTTGTATAATACACGCTTGGTCCGTTATAAACTATTGCTAATGGGTCCGAAAGTTATCGCTAGCGGGTTATTGCTAGCTGGAGTTATTGCTAGTGCTTATTGCTAGCGCTTATCGCTAAGGTTAAAGAGCTTGATGTTAGCTGAATAATATAGTCTAGAATTACAGGATCCGGACCCGGATACGAATAGCAAAACATCTGATCGAATATTAAAGGAAGAAACTATTTTTAGTTGAAATTAACATGAGAATAAGACACACTACACTTCTGTGTTATTTTTCATAGGTTATGTTCACGACCATGACTATTTGAAAAGCATGTTAACAAACACCTAAAGGAGTGTGTAAACAAGTACAAACTGCTACGTGACATTTCGAAAATCTCATTCTTGCCACGCTTTGTGGACTTTAAAGGCACATGCCCACTCAGTAGGCACAAAATGTTCTTTATATCAGAGACATCATCTTTGACATTTTCTGGCAAAATAAACATTCATTCACCATTACCCCACGTATTGATTGGCATTATTATACATTTTATATCCGACGTAAATTTACACAATGATATCAGGGGCGATAACCGTGTTTCACTAAAATGTTAATGGAAATTACTATTTATTCTCTGTATTTTATTTGTTGATGTGCAATGATCATACTTTATAATATGTCAACTGAGTGGGCATGTACCTTTAAGGTAGTAGGTCATAGATAGATACACTTAGCTTCAATTATAATTGCTTCATATGATGTGATGTGATATATGAATATAACATATGTAAATATTGTCTTGTTACTGTATACTATATGGTACATTGAGTTGCCATCTCCGCCTTCTTTGTATGTACAAGCCATCGTACACTTTCACCACTTCGTGCGTTTAACACATACAGCAAATAATATGACAGTAAACCAAGTACAATTTGGTGCAATACATCATAGACAGATATGACTACGGCATGCTATAAATTTTGTGCCAGGAAACTATACAAAAGACGAGATACCTGAGCATTTCTCCAATCAATCTCAAAATAAATTTTGATGTGTAAACTTTTCAATCTGATGAACAGCCTATTGTTAGTGCACATGTTATCCATAGGTAAAGCCATATTTACTCGCATATTAGGTGAGTAGACACCAGGGACAATACACGCAGGTAACTGCTTAAATGTCACTGAATTTGATAGATAATACCAAAGTACAATAGTGGGTATATATTGTATTTGTTGTGTGTTTTGCCAGGTAAAAGTGATACACTGTGCGAAATTATGTGTATGAGGCTATTACTAATGGTGGTTCATGTTGTTAAAAACACAGGCACAAACCTGTCCAGAATACTGACATATTTTACAGTTTGGTGTAATATAATTGATAGGAGTCCGTTCTCTTGGGTTTTCTGCATGTGATTAGCTACATTATACCATATGTTCTACTTCACATTTTACGCTTTGTGTCAAACGCCAGAAGAGGTGAAAGTGGCTGATGGCTTGAACACACAATATGCCGAGTTCACCATTCCATGTGCCGTATAGGATACAGTGACGAGGCAGTGTTGACATATATGTTATACATATATTCCATCACATTTACGAAGCAATTATCTTTGAATCAAAGGATGATCAGGTATAGAATGGGTCCTTAAGAAAGCTTTTGACCTGGTAGATCACACTGTATTACTGCAAAAATTGAAAATCTATAAATTCAAAATAGCATCACTTAACTGGTTGTCATCGTATTTAACGGTGGTATCTCTTCCGATTTCGCTAATGTCATAGCTGGTGTTCTTCAAGGATTAATTCTTAGACCAACGTACTCTATTTCTTTTATTTATAAATGGTTTGCCTTTATTAAGTAACAACTGATATATTTGCATACAACAATTCATACATCAGGTAGCGATCCAGTTATCATCCATACTAATCTACAAGCAGATCCAAGTGCTATTGAGAATTGGTGTGACCAAAACAAAATGGTTATTAACGCAAACAAGACTACAAGTATGATAATTAGCACCAGACAAAACTTGCAGCTGTATCTGACTTGAGATTAACTTTTTGTGAATCTGCTATTGAGTCTGTAGCTTGTTTTAATGGGCTGGAAACCCGGAGGTCCCGGAAAAAAACAACAGACAAAACAGTCGGGATATAACTCAGAACAAATACCGCGAGACATTGGTTGTTGTTCAGCCATCGTAGAGCTTCAAGACTTGGCACAGAAGTAAATTCTGCAAACAAACTAAGTATTTATGATATAAATTCATATGCAAATATAAAATGGCAAAGCCCCGTACATTAAGACCATAGGTATTAAGGTGTATACCGATATAATTCATGTGCAAACTGTAAAAAACAGTATATATTTAAAGCTATTCTTTGTGTCAGTATTATAGCCTATCTATAATATAGGCCAATATTTGAAGATGAAATCCTAAAAATAAATGAGGCCAAAAAAAACGAGGAGGCAACCTCCTCGTGCCTCAGTGTAGTTACGGCCCTGATAATATGAGACGCATGTCCCGTTAAATATCCCATAGTTAGTACAGTATATCCCTTTCCAATAACCAGCCAGTTTCACACACTTGTAAATGCATCAATAAATTACCATAGATCCAATGACTTAGAACTACATAACACTATCCAGTGTTATTGTATGCGTCAGTCTATATGATAAATCAAACAAATGCATGTATTAACCTAGCTTACATGTAAGTTAACCTAGCATGGGATGAATTTGATGGTGATAATTTATATTATTACACACATTCAGTTGATGACAATTACTTACCTTTATAAACAGGGTGTCCGGTTTAGAGAGGTTTCACTCTAGAACAACTTCCACCAATAACAAAAGAGTCATCCTCCCCAAAAAACATTTATTTGATGAAATGCCATCAAATGTTGATTTTATTGCGATTGTTTGAAGACAAAATTTGAATTTGTTGACAGATTTTCAAAATCCAACTTGTTTTCTTAGTTACATCATTTCCAAGATATCTAGCCATAGGCCGTCAGCCAGAAATGGAAACCCTCCACCCCCCACCCCCCCTGTGGGATTTTTGCAGACATTTTTTTCTGAAACTACATTCAATTACGAGTTCTATGCCGTATGTCTGCTGATACTGATATGGCAGTTTTGTATGTTTTTTTATGTGTTCATAACTATACAATGGAATAATGTTCGATTAAATAATATCTGCTAATTCAGATGAAGAATTGTGCACGTTTTGTTACCCCACCCACTGAATTTCAATGGCAAACACCTACCTTAATAACTCCATAAAAGTATGGTACTTTTGTATTTTCTTCATGTCAATGGTACCTAGTAGTGTTCATAAATTGTTAAATGCATATGCAACTGCTTAGGCACTACTGATAGCTATCCGTGCACACTTCAGATACAGTGTGTCCGAGTGTTCGTCCGTCTGCCAGTGTCCGTCCGCTTCGCATTTGCTTAGTGATGGTAATAACTACGCTATATGTCTCATTATGCAAATCTCTCTCGGTTTCTACTGATTGTATCAATGGTAATTGTACTTACTAGTGTTTTCAATATATAGTGGATGCCCATATTCTGATTACATAATGTCTATAGCAGATGATTCAATGTTAAAACAAAGTAGTTACAAAGTAATATTCCCCACCCACTGAATTTACAATGACCATTTTACATGTAATAATTTGTCTTGCTTTATACGCTGCCAGATACTTATTAAAGGTTCATATGAACGTGTAGCTACTAACACATGTATATGTGGCTGTGACTGGAAAAATGGGGCTTATGGGTTTTGTGACCAATGTAGATCCCGATCAGCCTGTGTATGCGTACAGTTTGTTCAGGATATGCACTGTTCGCCATTCCATCAGTGAAACACCCATCATGCTTCTAACAAGCATAATATATCGTTATCAGGGTACAGGAGTTTGCTATTTGATCAGGAGCCACACTGGTCGCTAATCCCGTGAGCCCCATTTCTCCAGTCACAGCCACATATTAGTTATCCACACACATTTCAGATGACCGTCATCCATTACCAGTGTAAGTGCACACCAGTCACGAGTGCATGCATTACGGTCATTACCTAATACATGCAGGTATATTGCTCCATCAGTCTTATTTGAGAGGCACCCTTTACGATATTGTATTTTGTAAGTGAGGCGTTGTAAGTAAATATTTAACCAGGATGTCATAATAGTAACATTTGATAACATAATTTTCATATAAACAAAGACATTGAAGGTGCATGATCTTTCTAAAAGCATGAATATTCTACTTCAAATATAATCCCGACATACGCATACATAACATTTTGTCCAACAACATTCGGTGTTCTTAATTATAGCACACGTGTTATTCTACAACTGTTGTGTCAAATTACCAATATTTACTATATATACAAACCAATATTAGTATGTCATAGGCGTAGGAGCAGGGGTGGCCAGGGGGGGGTGGTGGTGGGGGGGGGGGGCCAGCCCCTCCCCCCCTATATTGAGAGTGGGGGGGGGGGGGGGGGCCAGAGTATGTTTTGGCGATCTGGCATTTAACAATTTCTGTATCCGCGCCTGAATCTTAGTTGCAGCCAAATTTGTAGTAAGTAATTACTTAGACTATTTGCATACAAGATAACATAAGACAAGGATTATCTGTCAGCTTTATAACAATAATAGTAAACTTGAACATGTGTTGATAGAACACGGATGCGACGTCACGTGGGGCTAATGTAATGAACTGGGATATAAACGCAATAAGTTGAATGGGCGTTTCCATTATGAATTTAAGGACAGTGTAAATATTATGAATTTGACGTGGTCAAGCAGTCACGTCTGGAGACATTTCTTGTCTGGACCATCTTAACCCTTAGACCGCTACGCACAACAATTGTCGTCTGCTGTTACTTTTATATCTTGCCTTATTTCTCAGTAAAAACATGTTTTGACAGCACTTTGCATGATGTTGTAAATTATTCTAAAGTGCTGGTGATAAAACTGGAAAATAAACAACAGACGACAAAATATTAAGATAGCGGTGTAAGGGTTAAGTTGAATAGCGTGTGCAATATTTTAATAAAACTTCACACACGCATAGAAGATATTGAGTCAAAGGCGTGTCGTACGCAAGAATGACTATTCTAGCATCGCTAATTTGGATAATTTCATCGTTATTTTTTAGTTATTGCTCTTTTTCTTTTTTTCTTCTTTATTTCTTGTCCAGAGCATAAGTTGAATATCATATGGAATATTTAAAAAAAAAAACTTCACACATTCATAGATATCGTGTCAAAGATGTGAGATTTGTCTTTTGGAGTTATGTCCAATTGTTTCTTTTTACATAGGATGTCTACAGCCTGTGTTATAGTTTCGTTCGTGTGAACCAGATCGAAGAACTACTTTTTGTGGAGATTCGGATGAATATTTTCAATGACCTGTTTTTAGCTCGCCTGTACGAAGTACGGAAGAGCTTATGCCATACCCCCGGCGTCGTCGGCGTCCACAAACTTAACCTAGGGATAAATTTATTATAACTTCTGTTTCCTTTCATGGAACACTTTGCTATTTCATACATGCATTCCTCAGATGGCCCTCCATCGTGCTGAAGCAAATCCATGTCCCAGCACTCAACCCTTACCCCAAGGTCAAGATCACAAACAAAGTCTCAGGTACGTTTTTATCTTTGGCTCTGTTGTTACCTGGGAGTTGAATTGATTTATTGCCCATTATAAAAGTAGTAAGATTATTACTGATCCTACTGCTTTTTGGAGGGGGCCAAGTGATTCTGGTCTGGCGAGGACCTGGCACCAGATCAGGATTATTCTGATTTCAGGGTTGAATATATAGTTTTTTATTGCTATGCCCCGCCACCGAAATGGATGAGGCGGGGGCATATAGTGTTACCGGCGTCCGTACGTCCAGCACATAAAAGGAATACAAATGGTCTTGATATTTTATCGGATAATAAAACATATATGTTTATTATATATGTACATTTGTTTGACATTGAAACACAATGGAAAGTAAATTGTGACTGTCAATATTTTACCATATTGATCAGTGCCAGAATTACTTTTCACATTGTATAATAGTTCCTTCTGAATCATCAGTAATTTGTTCACTTCATTTATAGTTTGTATATATTTAGGCGCATCTTAGTTGTGAGTGATTTACATATATTATAAAAATGTTACTTGATTTGTATGTGGATATAATTGCCACTCTTTCCGACTAAAGTCGCACAATATCGCATGCTACGTAGCTCGTGCATATATCCACATATAGAAAACATAATAACCTATAAGTACTGTACATATATCTATAAACGAACCCCGTCCTTATGATAATCATTGTAAATGTATGAGGCTTTAGATTGTATGAAGATTTTCAAAGGAAATTATTTCCAATATCTGCAATACGCGACCTTAAATTATGTCAACACAATGATTCTAATTTTAAATCATCAATTATGAATAAAGATGAATATCGTTTTTGACGGCCGTTGCGTCCACATGTATCAAATTTCTTAAAGAGGGGTCGTCGCGTGTAACCAAACACGCGTACGTCGCTTGTATTGTTTCGGTACCGGTGTGCCCTTCGTTCGCGGCTGACAGCATGCTCAATACACGGTCTACATTTGGATGTATTCACTACTGAGACTTAGAGAACAAAACTAGCCAACATATAAAAGAAACGCATGTAGGACATGTTTTATCCAACGGATTTATACACACGTTTAACAATTACAGTTTCGTATAATTTTGAATCAACTGTCGATGTAAACAGGACAATAAACTATGTGATAGTTAAATGTGTTTTACCAGACCTGGGTTGTCATGTCCGCATGATTGCAATACACATACACCTTTATGAGGTAGGGTCGATCATACACGGAGAATTAGACTAAATAAAGAGGTGGGATTATTTAACTTTTCTCTAATTACCCGTAAGTTTTCCGCCGCCGTAGTCCAATTCTATCCTACCGCCCAGATGAGCACACCTGCATGTTGTTTTATGTACGAATTGTCTTGAGAACGACGTGAGCGACCAGTGGTAAAAAAAGGCAAAAAAAGGAAACTACGTTCTTTGTTGCCGATTTATTAAACACAGGTATATTTTCATACATATATAGGTATTTTTTTATTGTCAGAAACATTTACTGTAGTACCCGCTTTCTTCGAAATAAAATAAAAGAACAAAGTAGGCGTATTTATGGAAATAAATAAAAAATATACATATACGCGACAATGACGCTAAGTGTGACGTTTACTTTGTCAAAACCGAGCGGAAATTACTCCATCTTTGTAACGTTATAACTCGTTACGTCACGTTTTCCGATAAGTGAGGTTTTCGCTTTGCATGTTACATATGTGAATACTGCCTTGCTACTGTATCCTATACGGCACATGGAATGAATGGCCAAATCTGCCGGCCATCTTTGTGTGTTCTAGCCATCAGCCCGTTTTACCTGTTCTGCCGTTTGACAAAGAACTCAAACTGTGAAGTAGAACATATGGTATAATGTAGCTAATCACATGTAGAAAAGCCATGAGAACAGACTCCTATCAATTATATTACACCAAACTGTAAAATATGTCAGTTTTCTGGACAGGTATGAGCCTGTGTTTTTAAAAACATGAACCACCATTATAAATACCCTGATACACAGAAAATCGCACAGTGTATCACTTTTACCTGGCTGGCCAACCACACAACACATACCATATATACCCACAAAACACACACCATATATACATGTACCTACTACTGTACTCTGTTATTAGCTATCAAATCCAGTGATATGTAAGCAGTTACCCGAGTGTTTTGTCCCTGGTGTCTATGGCTTTACCTATGTATAATGTGTACACTAACAATATGCTGTGCATCAGATTGAAAAGTTTACGCATCAAAATTTATTTTGAGATTGATGAGAGTAATGCTCAGATATCTCGTCTTTTATACAGGCATTATATTTATAGCTTGGCATTGTCACATCTGTCTATTATGTATTGCATTATATTTTATTTGGTTTACTGTCATATTATTTGCTGTATGTGTCAAACGCACAAAGTGGTGAAACTTTACGATGGCTTGTACACACAAAGATGGCGGAGATGGCAACTCAATGCTCCATATAGATACAGTAACAAGACAATATTCATATGTTATATTCATATTGGTGCAATACATAATAGACACAAATGACAACGGCAAGCTATACATATTATGCCAGCAAATTATACAAAAGACGATATATCTGAGCATTTTTCCCATCAATATAAAAATGAATGTAAACTTCTCGATCTGATGCGCAGTCTATATTATTGTACAGGCTACCATAGGTAAAGCCACATTTACTTGCATAGTAGGTGAGTAGACACCAGGGACAATACACTCAGGTAACTGCCTAAATGTCACTGGATTTGATAGCTAAAAACAGAGTACAGTAGTGGGTATATATGGTATGTGTTGTGTGGTTTGCCAGGTAAAAGTGATACACTGTGCGATTTTCTGTGTATGAGTTATTTATGATGGTGGTTCATGCAGTAAAAATACACGGGCACAAACCTGTCCAGATAACTGACATATTTTACAGTTTGGTATAATATAATTGATAGGAGTCCGTTCTACTGGCTTTTCTACATGTGATTAGCTACTTTATATCATATGTTCTACCTCACATTTTGAGTTATTTTTCAAACGGCAGAACAGGTGAAACTGGTTGATGGCTGGAACACACAAAGATGGCCGATTTGGCCACTGCCGTATAGGATACAGTAACGAGGCAATATTCACATATATTCTATCATATTTACGAAGCAATTATCTTTGAATCAAACGATGATCAGGTATAGAATGGGTCCTTAAGGTTTTGTACCTATCCATTTGGCAGGTTTTTCTAGCAGGATTGCTGCTCAAAAGCTAATCAAAATAGAATAACGTATCATTGTCACAAAACATCTCACTCGGGCACCAATTCATTACAATGTACCCTCTCGGTATGTCATACATTGACCAATGTCAAAGCCTGCAAACGTTTATTCATCCAATAATGTAACGTTAGAAGGAATTACAATCATTTTATGTACGTAACTGATAATGTGTATAAAGCCATCGGTATTTTACAAAATAAAAAAGCTTACATTCTCTGTATTTTTGGAGTGTAAGTGTAAGCTGACCATTTTCACGCCTTATCTTATTACGGGTTATGTAAAATTGTACTCTGTATTTCTGGTTACATGTTACGCTATTATAAGGGCATAACATAAAAATAACACAATCATGCGGTATATTTAATTGCATCACTACAGCATGTATATCTTTCCTATATATACATACATGTAGTACAGGACAGTGTACTGTAGCATATTAAGCAAAGACATACCGAACATGTATACATTTTTTGAAATCTATCGCATTTCCTGCGTTCTGGCGCATTTTGGATTAAAAATATTGACACTGTCACAGTATGTTTAGACATGATTTTTTATTGAAAACGTTTAAATTTTGAAACAATTAGACAACGACCGAACAATGCATGGAATTTATGGCACTTGGCATGAAACGTGCCTTGTAACTTGTAAAAAATATTTACTCGGCGAATTTTAGGGTGGGGGGGGGGGTGGGGGGGGGGGGGGCGCGCGCCTGTCCCCCCCCCCCTTGAATCAGCCCATGGTGACGATAGAAACTTGAGCTGTGTTGGTGACGATCATATGAAACATAATTGAATAACCACACGAGTCATATATCGTGGATGCGATGGATGTGGTGGTAGGATATTTCGTGTCTTCATTATTACATCGCGTTGAGACATACTAAAGGTACATGCCCACCCATTAGGCACACAATGTTCTTTATAGGATTTATATAAGTGTATAATTGTGTCACTATTCCACTAGTTCTAAAAATTGCGAGTGCCCCCTATACAGATATAATCATTTAGTAATGTGTATTTTACTGACAGTGACGCGCGGTGGTATCAGGCTATTTTCATATGCAAATGAGGCATGATATTTTTTAATTATTTATGAGGCATGATATTTTTTAATTATTTATGAGGCATGATATTTTTTAATTATTTATACTAATTAAATGCGTCACCTGAAAAAAAAATATTTTCGACAGATTATAAAGTATGATCATTGCACATCAAAAAATAAATACAGATACTAAATAGTAATGTCCGTTAACATTTTAAGGATACACGGTTATCACCCCTGATGTCAGTTTGGACATTTCCGTCTGATATAAAATGTATAATAATGCCAATCAATACATGGGGTAGTGGTGCATGAATGTTTAATTTGCCAGAAAATGTCCGAGTTGATGTCTCTGCTATAGAGAACATGTTGTGTCTACTGCGTGGGCATGTACCTTTAAGCACCTTAAATTTCGTGCAATCGTTTCTATGGCGCGGAAACTAAATGTGAAAACATTAACGTCCGTTGCTTCCTTTCTAAATGCGTAGATACGACAATAAAGAAGCTTAATTAAGAAACGAAATGAAAGGATTTAAATTACGATTCGTATTCATCGTCTCTACGCGGCGTAGAACCGGATTAATCAAAATTAAGGCTTTTAATTTTCATCACTTGGCGGCTTATGAACGAGGAAAATCTGTTTAATGGCTCCGCTAGCGCGTCGCCATTAAACAGATTTTCCGACCTATCATTTTCTGATATACGCCGCAAATTTGAAAATTACAATACAGTTAACCCTATAGTGAAACAATGGCGATTGTTACAACAAACTCGGTGGAATCCCACCGACTCGCCGAGGAAATGACCAGCGAAATGACATATGCCGTCCTACCTGTTACCGTGTTCGTGGGAATCGAGACGTTTTTCGCCTTCTTTGGAAACCTATTGATCCTATACGTGTTCCTGTGGAGATACCATCGGTGTAATTTCAAGTATTTCGTGATTTGTTTGTCTGTGATCGACCTCACAGGTAGTCTGACCACCATGCCGGGAGAGATTGTGACACAAACACACTGGTATGTCTATCCATCCCGGATGCTTTGCAAAGTGAAATCGTTCTGCAACATACTCACTGTTACTGCGTCAGCGATGTGCTTGTTAGTGATATCAGTGGACAGGTATTTGAAGGTGTGTCGCCCGTTCGGATGGCAAATCAGCACTAGGATAGCAATAATACTATGTCCGGTGATTCTATTACTTTCGGTGTTTATTGCTGTTCCATGCGCCATCTTTTGGGGTACCCACAACGAAAAACTTGTGTACAAAGACACAAACATCACCGTCACTGTATGCGAGATTGACCGCGATTTCTTGCATACCAACGGTCCGTTGATATACATAGTGATAGTTTCTGTAGTGGTCTTAATAGCGATGATCACAATGTCGGTATTGTACGGGTTCATCGTGAAGAAAATGTTTAAAGAGATAATTCCAAAAATGAAAGCTCAGTCGTATGAAATACCTAAGGTTATTTCCAGTGACAATGAGTTAATGGATACAAATGTACCAGCTCGTCCACAAGCAACACCAAGGATGCGTATGTTTGTTCCAGTGGGGACGGCGATGTATCTGGTAGTAATACAACCGATGAGACAACCGCTACATCGGGGCCGAAGCTGGCGTGCAAACGGACGACAAAGCAGCGAAATGTCTTTGTAAGACAGAAGACCATTATAATGCTGGTGTTGACTATAGTGTTTGTTGTAACCACAGTTGTATACTTATGTTTACTTGCTGTTATCACTACAGACGTGTTGACTGGTATGTCGAATGCGGGAAAGTCCGTATACTTCTTTTTCTTCCGGCTCAACTTCATAAACCACGTGGTCAACCCATGGGTATACGGGTTTCTAGATCCACTTTTCCGCCAAAATATTAAAGAATTTAAAAATAAGATTGTATCAATATGTTCTGCGTGTCGCAGCCAAACACGTAGTTAGGCTAGTATACAGTTATTTCATGACCATTTAGGGAACAATACAAATCAATGCCACGAGGTTCTGTGGACGACCCAAGTCACTATTGCACTAGGCCGTATAGTTCTTAGCACATAACTACAATAATTCAGAGCTCCAGTTCAGGTGCGTAATTTGGAGTTGGCAAGTTGGGAGTGCTTTAGAATCGTCTCATTGAGACGATTCTAAAGGACTCCCAACTTGCCATTTTTGATGAAGAATTAACAAAATTTCAACCCAAGTTGGTGAAATTACGCACCTTAACTGGAGCTCTGTAATTACAATTCATTACTCATAAACTCACATAATAAAGTGTGTATTAGTAAAATTCTTAGGTCTCTCACCACGAAGTAGAAAGTAAACAAATAACGCGTTTAAAGCGTTCTTTGTTTACTTTCTACTTCGTGGTGAGAGACCTAAGAATTTTACTAATACACACTTTATTAGGTGAGTTTATGATACTATGTTTGTCTCATATTGTCGAATTTTCTCTCAACAACAATATCGTGAAGTATGAACGTCAACTCCCTGCAGGTCTTTTCTATATTTTAGTGCGCGAAGTGTAAATGATATTATGGCCATGACCTAATTGTTGTGTATGTAACAAAATGGGCAATCATAGTGTAATAACACAGCTTGTAATACAAATCATAATACAGTAGTGTAATAAATATGCAAATTAGCTCATATGCAGATAACAGGTGTGGTGACCAATACAGCTGCAATGTATGATGACGTGCTTATGCAATAAATATAATCTAATATTTGTGATGATTTAATATTGTATTTATTAAACATGTTTACTAGATATAGCCTCGTTTCTTATGAAATCAGTAAACTCGTTTAATAAATAGCATATTAAATCATCACTCATGTAAGATCCTCTATATATTACCCAAGCTGTCTTGTAAATAGGTAACGTAACCTGGAAAATCACGAGCAACGTCATAATACAGTGAAACGTGTCTAAGCCGGTCACCAAGAACACACCTGTGGTCTTATTCTTGATGAGTTTCTTGGTCATTTATCTCAGGTGATAACATCTGTTCGCGATCGCATAGCACACAACAATGGCTCAGAATTATCAAATGTCTGATTTACAGTGAAACCTCTCTAAACCGGACACCCTGGGGATCTCCCAGGGTGTCCGGTTTATAGAGGTTTCACTGTAGAACAACTTCCATCAATAAGAAAACAGTCACCCTCCCCAAAAAACATTTATTTGATCAAATTCCATCAAATATTGATTTTGACGGATTTTAAAAGTCTAACTTGTTTTCTTAGTTACATCATTTCCAAGCTATCTAGCCAGGTTTCGGAGCCATTTTCCAAATGTTTTCGTTTTTCGACCCTTCTTTCTACTCATCGCCTCTTTTTTACCCCATGTTAAATTCCCATAGATTAATCGTTTGTTTAGCAATAAAATCAATAGTTGATGGAATTTCATCAAATATAAACAATCTGGGGAGCGGGACTTTTTATTATTGAAATAAATATTGTTTATATTTAATGTCTTCAATAGCTGAAAGTTCGTCGGCAGCAAAACGTGAACAGACAGTAGTAACATTTATGGAATATACATAGTTCTTCGGGTCGTCCACAGCTCTGAAGGGCAATATGTTTTGACTGTTCCCCGAAATGACCATGAAATAATATTTCAACCTGTAAACAGTGTATGTGACGTGGGGTACATCGACTGACTGATCACAATTACGTTGAATTAATCATGACGTAATCTTCGACAAAAATTCAGTGGTAAAATAGTTTTGACTTGCCTGGGCACGCGGAACTATTGCACCGGCAAACTGAAGTATTGCCCAGGCACGTCAAAACCCAGGAAATTAGTCTTAACTATGGACTATCAACTTATATAGGGAGTTGGATAATACTATCAATTACATGTATACAAGATATGCGGTAATATTAACTGTAAGTATTATGTGCTTACCAAGAAATATAATCTACCGCTTGTGCCAATGTAATAACATAGATATAACATAACTCGTTGACTGATTTCATTAAAAACTCAGCATAGCCACGTTTCTTTTTAAATCAATGACTGAATGGCGAACAGCGTAGGCCCTGATCAGACTGTGCGGATGCACAGGCTGATCTGGTACTACGTTGGTCGCAAACAAATTTATGAGATACCGCAGATCATCTTCCGTACATTTGATAGTTTCTGTATTGTTGTGCTTGTTTTACTTGTACTTGTATATATCGTTGAACATTTCATGAATTTTCGACGTCAATTACGGAAAAAAATATCATCAACTTTCGACGTCATTTACGGAAAAAAATATTTTCATCAACTTTCGGCGTCATTTATTGGGAAAAAAACATTTCATCAACTTTCGACGTCATTTAAGTAAAAAAAACATTTCATCAACTTTCGACGTCATTTACGGGAAAAATTGTATTTTTTGTAAATATAATTCCCGAGAAAGCGCACAATCTTCTTAGGTACAAAAGAACACTCCCAGTAAATGACGTTGAAAATTGACTAAGAAAATTCAGAGTTCATATGCCCATTTGTCGATGCACACACTGATCTGGGACTACGTTGGCGGTTCAAGTTTACCCGGTCACGTAGCATCGTGACTACCCGTGACATAGTTTCGTAACATCGTGACCATTCCGTTGTTAGCAGTTCGGTCACGACTGAAATTTTGGATCACGTCGATGCGATACGTACATATAGTATAGATGGACAACAAAGCATGAATGTTGTAAGATCGCCATGGGACGGGCGAGTCCAAGTTTAGCAAGGGCGGATTCACGTTGGGGAAAAGCCGCCCCCCCCCTCCCCCCTCCCCCCCTATAGTTTGGCGAGTAAAGATATTTTTGCTCTAAAATGCGCCATAACGCAGCAAAATGGGGTGTAGTTATCAACAATATTCCGGAGGGCATACCGCTGGACCCACAAAGCAGTCTCCCCAGCTCCGCTTGGTCGACGAACAAACGGTGCTAGTTCGAAAATATAGTAAACTATTTCAATTAAGTCCCAACCATCCCCCCTAACCTGAAATCCTGGATCCGCCCCTGTTTAGGGGGAGATACCATACAATGACACGCGTGGTGTTAACCGGAAGGTTGCGAGTTGGTACCTCCCAACTGCCAGAAATGTTTTTTTTAATAATAATATTCATTAAAGAGGAAGGTGCGGTAAGGCCCTGAAATCGCATCCGGTTTTGCCAAAATTTCATTTTCTCAAACATATATAAATTTTATTCGTTTTGTTAAATACAACATCTCATCTCTTTAAAAAATATAATTTTGATCAGTTTACATCATGCGATGACGTCATGACAGCGCGTGGCGTGACGTCATGAAACAGGAAATTTGCCTTTTCTTGACATTTTCTTCCTTACGTTCATGAATTTAATACCCAGACCAACCGTGTACAAAGTTAATATTTTCAATTTAAATTACCTCTGAAGTCATAAACCTACTGTAGAAATTAAAACTTGTTACACGCGTGGGCTGGTAGCTAACTTTTGATTTGAAAAAATAAAAATTGGCCCTATTTTCCCTACCCAACCCACTTGCCAACCACAGCTGTCTGGTTATTTTGATAGCGGCGTTTATTCCGATGTAAGATATCTATATATATATTTCTATACAACAACATACCTTGTGTATTCACTGAAAAAGTTTATTTCATGCATTGATAGCCAAATATAAGTAATACAAATTGAAACAGTTGAGCCTTCAAAGTTTGTTTATAAAGGGAAGTATTAAACTATCATCAACTGAATGTGTTTAATGATATAAATTATCGCAATCAAATTCAACCCATGCTAGGTTAACTTACACCAATACATGTATTTGTAGACTAACACTGGCTAGTGTTATGTAGTTCCAAGTCATTTAATCTATGTTAATGTATTGATGCATTTACAAGTGCGTGACAATGGTTGGTTATTGGAAAGGGATATACTGTACTAGCTATCGGATATTTAAAGGGACTGCGTCTCATATGATCAGGGCGATAACTACACTGTGATTGGCCTCATTTATCTTTAGGATTTCAGCTTCAAATATTGGCCTATATTCTAGATAGGCTATAATACTGACACAAAGTGTAGCTTTAAATAGATACTGTTTTTACAGTTTACCCATGAATTATATCGGTATACACCTTAATACATATGGTCTTAATGTTTTGCCATTTTATATTTGCATATGAATTGATATCATAAAAACTGAGTTTGTTTGAAGAATTTACCCCTGTGCCAAGTCTTCAAGCACTACGATGAATGAACAACAACCAATGTATCGAGGTATTTGTTCTGAGTTATGTCCCGACGGTTTTGTCTGTTGTTTTTTCTCCGGGCCCTCCCGTTTTCCACCCCATTAAAAACAAGCTACAGACTTAATAGCAGATTCAGGTCAGATACAGCTGCGAGTTTTGTCTGGTGATAATTATCATACTATTAGTATTGTTTGCGTTAATAACCATTTTGTTTTGGTCACACCAATTCTCAATAGCACTAGGTCTTAGATCTGCTTGTAGATTAGTATGGATGATAACTGGATCGCTACCTGATGTATGAATTGTTGTGTCATCGGTATCAGTTGTTAATTAATAAAGGCAAATCATTTATAAATAAAAGAAATACAGTATTTTGGTCCAATAATTAATCCTTGAGGAACACCAGCTATGACATAAGCGAAATCGGAAGAGATACCACCGTTTTGCTTACGGTCAGTTAAATACGATGAAAACCAGTCAAGTGATGTAATTTTGAATTTACAGATTTTCAATTTTTGCAGTAATACAGTGTGATCTACAAGGTCAAAAGCTTTCTTAAGGACCCATTCTATACCTGATCATCGTTTGATTCAAAGATAATTACTTCGTAAATGTGATGGAATATATGTATAACATATATGTGAACACTGCCTCGTTACTGTATCCTATAGGGCACATGAAATGGTGAACTCGGCATATTGTGTGTTCAAGCCATCAGCCACTTTCACCTCTTCTGGCGTTTGACACAAAGCGTAAAAGAGAACGGACTCCTATCAATTATATTACACCAAACTGTAAAATATGTCAGTTTTCTGGACAGGTTTGTGCCTGTGTTTTTAACAACATGAACCACCATTATAAATAGCCCCACACACATAATTTCGCACAGTGTATCACATTTACCTGGCAAACCACACAACAAGTACAGTATATACCCACTACCGTACCCTGCTATTATCTATCAAATCCAGTGACATGTAAGCAGTTACCTGCGTGTATTTTCCCTGGTATCTACTCACCTACTATGCGAGTAAATATGGCATTACCTATGGATTGGATAACGTGTACACTAACAATAGGCTGTGCATCAGATTGACATGTTTACACATCAACATTTATTTTGAGATTGATGGGAGAAATGCTCAGGTATCTCGTCTTTTGTATAGTTTGCTGGCATAATATGTATAGCATGCCGTAGTCATATCTGTCTATGATGTATTGCACCAAATTGATTTTGGTTTACTGTCATATTATTTGCTGTACATGTATGTGTCAAACGCACGAAGTGGTGAAATTGTACGATGGCTTGTACATACAAAGAAGGCGGAGATGGCAGCTCAATGTACGTACCATATAGTATACAGTAACAAGACAATATTTACATAGGCTATATTCATATATCACATCACGTCATATGAAGCAATTATCATTGAAGCCAAGTGTATCTATCTATGACCTACTACCTTAAAGGTACATGCCCACTCAGTAGGCACAAAATGTTCTTTATAGGAATTAAATAAGTGTATAATTGGGTCACTATTCAACCAGTTCTAAATATTACGAGTGCACGCTATTCATATGCAAATGGATAATATTCTTTAATTATGTATATTAATTAAATGCGCCACCTGAAAACAATATATTTTCGACATATTATAAAGTATGATCATTGCACATCAAAAAATAAAATACAGAGAATAAATAGTAAGAGATTTTCGAAATCTAGATTGGGTTGCATGTAGCAGTTTGTACTTGTTTACACACTCCTTAGGTGTTTGTTAACATGCTTTTCAAATAGTCATGGTCGTGAACATAACCTATGAAAAATAACACAGAAGTGTAGTGTGTCTTATTTTCATGTTAATTTCAACTAAAAATAGTTTCTTCCATTAATATTCGATCAGATGTTTTTCTATCCGTATCCGGATTCAGATCCTGTAATGACATACGATATTATTCAAACAAAAACGGATATGGAAATGTGTATTAATTTTTTCTCGCCAACCAGGTGACCTGAGACGATGATATCCGTAGTCACGCGCGGGCTGAATGGTGATGACATTGAACATTAGTTTAATAATAATTTGTAAACGATCCATTGAACTGGTATTAGCATCCAATTCTTGGGTTACACTAATCCTTGGGTTAAAACAAAATTTTGACGTTTTGTTGACATGGCGAGCACGTTGGACATATCAAAAGTCGCATAAATTGTGTATTATTCTCGGACAGACAAATATTTTGAGATTCGCAAATATGTTCTATATAGGGGCGAGAAAAAGGTTCAGTACGTCCTTCCATCCGTACGTCCGTACGTCTGTCCGTGTAAATTTACGTCAAAATGTGTATAAGAGTTATTCCAACATGTAATATCGTCAATATTACGATAAAGCATTGCTTCAATACTTGGACAATTGAATCACCTGAACATTTGTCACACACCCGCGCCACCATTAACACGACTTTCACATTTGTCACCTTCCAACTGTCACTGAAACACTTAGCCATTGTGTTACGTCGAAAAGTTTGTACGAGTTTCGCCAACATGTAATATCTTCAATATTACATGAAGGATTGCTTTAATATTTTGACAGTTCATTAACCTGAATATGTGTGATGCAATCACATCACCAATGACATTACATTTTGTGACCTTCAAAATGGTGCTGAAACAATTAGCCATTTTCTTACGTCAAAAAGTGTGTAGGGCTTTCTCAAATGACTTTGAAATTTTTTCAAATTAAAAAAAAAATATTTTGACACACAATTTCTAGTTAGAGTCCAGTATGCCATGGGGGCATATCAATGTTTTACAAACATAATTTCTAGTTGTGTATAAGAAACATAATTTAATTTCTAGTTGTGTATAAGAAACATAATTTCTAGTTGTGTATACATTGAGGTTCCAAATAAATCAATTTAGTTATTATTATTTCCAGATTTCGAATTTGCACCATTAGTGGAGAATCAATATGTGGATTCGAATCCCAATGCAACGTACAATTTTTATTTCCGAAAAATATCTCATTTTCCAAACACAACATTGCCGTATGTATCTTTAACGGTGTGATAGAATAGCACTGAAACAAATATGATTGCGACATATGTCATTCGAAAATAAGCTTTACTTGAAGTTGAACTGGTTTACTCGATTAACCCGAGTTAATTCGAAAGTTTCAACAAAGCCATGTAGACACAGGTGAGCCAATTCATAACGAGCCGTGTCATCAGAATCTGCTCTATTTGTAAGTATATTTAGATTTTATAATACTGAAATACTCGTAATTTACATTCCGTGTGTGGGTGGAGGGGGGGGGGGGTGGGGGTGGGGGCATGACCCCTCCCTCCTCGTGCTTGGCTTCCTGGTTATGGCCCTGATGATGTGTCAGGAACTTTATATCTTTTTTTCGCCTTCCATAATGCAAATTTTCTATTTATAATATCACAATGCACATTATTGTATTCGATCAAAATCCGAGGACTTTGTATTTTATTTTACTTGATATGTATACTATAATAGACTATGATAAACAGGGGAGATACTTCATAAATTAAATGAGTTAAACGCCAGTAATCACACGTTGTGCATGTGTGGATGGTCAATCCATCCACCCGTCTGTGCATGTCCATGACCAACTGCACAGTTAATCGACCAAGAATTTGACATTCCGAAGATTCCTGTGGATAGGATATTAGATTTCTAAATGTTTGTCCATACTGCTATTTTTTGATTGACAATGCTGCTACAACCTATGACGATTAGCACTTTCACCTCTAAGTAACTGAAATGAACTGTTTCATGTTAAGTTTGAGACTTTCATTATGCAGAAAAGGGGGATTTTGCAAAAAAAAAATGAAAATATGCTCAAGTGGTGCATATCTTGAATGAGACGGCTCATTACGAATCGGTTCATCAGGATAGATACACTGTTTGCAAGGCCATAACCAGAGGTGAATATCAGACGAGGCGAACCAAGTCCCAATATGGGGGTCAGGGAACATTCTTCCCGCCACCTCCCCGGGGATTTGTTTAATTACTAGCAACAACAAAAAATCGGCAAAATAAATGATAAGGCGACTTCCTCGTCTGCCTCAATCCTGGTTACGGTACTGAGAGGTCTCTAGTGTTGAAAGGGGTAAACACAGATTTGAGTCGAGAACTTGACTATCTTCTTTACTGAGCAAAGGACGACAATAATTAATTCCTGTATAAATGTTTAATTCTCCGCTGTGGGGCGGTTGGGGATGGGGTGTACACAACAAATTAGATCAAAATCAAAATGTGTTGAGGTAAGAATTCGATAGTCAAATAATTATTTGTCACGTAATGTTATATTTTCATCGGTTGTACAGGCAAATTCTACTTTCAACAGCCCCATACATGGGAATTAGACACGAATTTATTTATGAGAGACATGGATTAAATAGCTTTGATTTACATAATTAGTAATTACCTAGTGTGAAGGACACATTGCTAGGTGCATACGTATGTAGGATGTGTGTGCGTCTCAAGTCATACAACAAGTACAACACATATATATATGTGTGGCAATCTGGCCACACTACAAGAACAGTATTGATCATTTGTCTAATTATGTATAAATTCATTTTTTACTGACAATTATATTGTAGTGTGAAATTATACGCAGAATTTTAGATACAGATGTTACTTCCTTGAATATAATAAGAAACGCGTGTTTGGTGCTTACACATGCGAAAATAATTAGAGGTGGAACAGTGTCACTAATATGATATAATTCGTAGTTATTGTATACATATACAGGGACGGATCTAGAGGGCGGGGGGTCCGGGGTTGCAACCCACTTCCCCCGTTCAGCCACGTACTTTACATAGATCTAAACTACTTTGAATAAGTCACAAGGTGTATCATCACGTTGTACTAACAACAACAACAAGTACCGATTCAAAGTACGTATTATTTGATAGTGTCCTTATTACGTAACGGATTTTGGATGAAATATGGTGCATCAAACGTGTCTTGTTAAGCTGCATTTGGAAATCTATTATTCGCAAAAACGATATAAGTCTGTGCCAAACTCCATAGACCACCAAATGCAGCTCGTGAAGACCCGTTTGCTGCGCCATATTTCATCAAAATCCGTTGCAGATTAAAGAAACTATCAAATAATACTTACTTTGGAGTCGAGGCGACGTTGTTGTTGTTGTAACCACGTGATCATGTACCTTGAGTCATATGGTGTCCATTGAGTCATATGGTGTCCATAGTTTACCACCAGTTTGAGTCCGAATTTAAATGCCGTAAGACACAGGAAAGTGCATTTCCGGACATCTAGAATTCAAAAAATGTCCAGTGTGTTGGAGGTAGCTCGAAGATAGGACAACCCCCCCCCCTTCCCCAAATGCTGGATGCGCCCCTGATACATGTATCCGACAACACAAAATAATCTAGGACAAATTGGGAAGGATTAACGTTTGAAATAAAATAAACGTAACATATATAATATGGCTGGGTCTGCTGACAATTAATTGAATTATTTGTCAGCAGCGAAAAAACGACGAAATCGCTGGTGACAATTAATTGTCAGCAGCGAAAAAACGACGAAATCGCTGGTGACAATTGATTGTCAGCAGCAAACAATCGGCGAAATCGCTGGTGACAATTGATTGTCAGCAGCGACAAATCGGCGAAATCGCTGGTGACAGTTGGTGCATGTACGGGTGGGCATTGACTCGCTTTCCTACCCTATTAACATACTACTATTGGCAGTCATATTCTTACAATTTCTGCATTTCAACGGAAGAATATTTTTGCGATTCGTCCGCATGCTGTACTGTGTACGATGTTTTGAAAAACTGTACCAGAAAAGCTAGAAAAGTAGGCTGACCCCCAACAAATTTGCAACACAAGGTTTTGTGACTGTTTGAGTACAGTTATAAATGTAGAATAACATATCCAAAGTTTTTGGAAATATTCCTGCCAAAACATAAGTATAGACACCAAAATAATGTTCCTATCACAATCCAATACAAAGTTCTAGCCCTTGACCTACATTCATGGCGGCCATCTTGTATTTATGCAAATTAGGCACTTTCCCCAGGGGTGATTTTTGGGGAATTTTTTTCTGGGTAACAGCACACCTATATGAACTTATCTGAGCCCAAACTTGCTTATTATTGAAATGTCTGGGTCTTCGTCAATTTCTACTGTACTATCAATAAAGTTGAAACAAGAAATACAATTTTATTATTTCATAAAAATCTATTTCGTCTGCATTTCAAATACCATTACTCCGCCAATATAACTATATACATGTACGTATACTGTATGATGAATTCTCCACACAACAGAGGCGATATAAATTACAATTAATTATCTCACAAACATGACGTAATAATATGTTCAGTTCTCAACGGAACACGATGTACAGGTAAATATGAATGATGTGTCGCCTCGTATTTTCTGTCTTTGGTTGCTTTCGACACAATCAGTGTGGAACCATGCTAAACAATTGGCGCATTTAACCATGTCACTGTTGTATAAACATCTACAGTCACAAAATATATCAATTATTTATTTACACACTGTCCAAAGGCGAAATTCGTAAACGATGTTTCCGCATGTCCAGCTGATCGAATTTCATTCTGCACGGATCATTCCCAAGACAGATGGCAACCGCGTAGGCTATTGAATAAAGTCCACAGTCAGACATACCTATTTGTTTTGGAACAGGCATGTAATTAATTTTGAGTGAATCTCCGGAATATTTCAAAATTGTACAAATCTGTAATTGTGATTCCATATCTAAAGAACTATAGTAGCTGTCGTAGAAATTAATCTCTCCAAGTTTGCATCCTACAGTCGAAACGGCGAACCAGTGTCCTTCATTAATACATCCACGAAATAAAATCTGCACCATATCTGTACTCATTTGTTTGAAGTGTCTCATATTTTCCCTGTAACAAGGTGGCTGAAATCCATTTGTGTTGATAAACTGTTGTTTTAACATATTTTGAGCGCCTTCAATGATGTCGTCTGTCAACATGTGCCCATTCACGATATCAGACTTGTTCTTACGCGTTAATTCAAATTTGGTGAGTCGTCATTACTTACTAACTGCTTCCTGTTGTTTTGGTTGCTTATTGTCAGAGGTTTCTATGCCAGTTTCTGGTGATTTGCGTTTTTTTTTCATTATTTGGCGTTGTTTCGATTTACCAGAAAATTCCCAAAAAGGTTTATTGGACCCTTTGGTCTACCTCGTCGCGATTTAACGGGTATCAACACTATTCTGTTTCGCATTTCTTCAAATGTCGGAGTTGGAACCACCTCAGTATCGATGGTAGTGGTTTCAGTTTTAATTTAATTTGCATGTGTCTCTCCATCGCGCGGCAGGTTTCTCACATCCTCCGAATCATCACTGACAATTATTTCAGTTTTAATTCCATCGTAATGTACTATTTCATCACTGTTGTCAGGTGTTTTGTTTGTATGGTGTTCTATCGTGACACTATTATCGAGATTTGGAGTCTCTATTTTGGAATTCTATTTTTTCAAACAGTTCCTTTTCACCACAGGTTGACAGAAATGATGCTACATCCCTGCAAGTAGTGTACGCAAAGTTAAATTTTTCAACCGGTGACATGTTGCCCATTTTCTTTGGTTTTGATTGTTTGAATTTGATATTCTTTGGGAGTGTATCAGAAAGAACAGGCGTTTGGTCACTGTCCTTTTTCCACCTGTCCGGAATTAGACTTGATTCGAATATTGGTAAATGGTGGAACTTTCTGCATACGAAAATGTGACGACAGGGTAATAAGAAATTGCAGTACGTAATACATGTGCACTTTGCAAAGTCAGATGATACAGTGTTACTGACAGATCCAACACAAACAGTAAAGTCATTATCATTTTTTGTCACCTCATATTCATGTGTTTTCATTAGATTTACTTCTTCGTTGAGAATGCTGAATCCCTTACCGTTGCACAGCAGTGAATACTGAACAGCATCTTTGTCCTGGTGATGTACATTTTTTTTTATCTTCAGGTTCAGATATTGGTTGTATGCAGTTTTAGCAAAAGTGTCTTCAATGAAACGCTGTAAATGTTCTATTGATTCTGGTAGGTCCATGTGTTTTGATACATAATGCTTAATCTTTTCATTGTGGCACTCCAACTTGTTGTTAGTGTTGTTATCGTGTGTTTGCAAGCTTTTCCGAAAACGCATCACCCACAGTGCTTGACAGTTGTCCCAGTTTCTGTTGAAATATTGAACAAATGTTTCGTCACACTGTGTAAGTTCATCATATGTGTTGTCGTATTCCTCCTGGCTATTGGCATTTATTATCCGTTTCACGAGATCAGCGAGGTGAATTTTATCATCGCGTTTAATGTCTAAATCGCTAATCACTTTCTTCAAATATTTACTCACGTGAAACTTAAACAATAGAATATTTGCGTGTGGAAATTTTGATCTTATAGATCCAAGTTCGTTCATGTCCTTGTCCACCATGACAATTATTATAGGAGTGGTATCGTTGTGTTGACAAAAGTAATCCAGTGTTTTGTCAAGATTATCTTTCGTTTCAGACCGTTGGTAACAATATGCAACTGGTATACCCCTACCCTCGTTATCCTCTGTCATAATAGTGACTAATGAATATCCCTCTATGTTGGTGTTATATTTGGCGTCCATGAACACTATTTCTGGATATGATTTAAACATGTCTCTCATTTCAGCGGTTTGTATGAATACTAGTTGAACATGGTCATTTGCATCTACATCTATTATTGTTGTGGCGTCTTCGTGTATCGTTATTTCCTTTAAAACGTCTGTCAGTATTTGGCCCTGACTACGACCAGCTTCTTTATCGCGTACAGCATCGTTTTTTATATTATTTATATCTTTTGTTTGGACGGCTTTTCCTGTCTTTTCGCGAATGAACGACTTAATATTTTTCACACACACTTGTAAATCTAAGAGTGGTTTAACATGCTCCTTTTCAGTGGTCGCTAGCTTCCGGTTTGACACGTAATGTTTAAACTCTCCCTTTGACGTGGAATGATTATGTTCGCTTACAAGTTTTGAAATTTTATATTTCATTGTTGATCTGTCCCACTTTAGTCGTACAACTACAGGACACAAAAAAGCTAGATAACTTTGTACTGGGCGTTTTCCATCCCCACGAATGCGCGGTTTTACTGCATGTTTACAAGAAAAGACAATTAATTAAAAAGGAAAGTAGTCATTAGAACCTCCTTCTTTCGTACTGCAAGTTATTTTCATTGGGTGGTTATTCAGTTTGGTCCATACAGAGAACGATTCCTGGAATGAGTTATACGTTTTGAACTCTTGTGTTTCGTAAGTGTCACCAACGGCGTCGTCATTGTTATATTGGTTTAGCAATGCAATTAGTTCGTTCACTGAATAATTATTATCATTTATATCTCCAACGTGTTTCGGTTTCACAGGTGAAGAAGTTTCAATTTTCTCTTTGGATTCGTCGTTTTTTTAGCATCATTTATAATTGAGTCGGTTTCCTGCATTAGCGATTTGCTCGTATCATCTGAATTTGTGTTAACAGCACTGATACTCCAGTCAATTTGACGTTGTTCAGTGTTATTTAAAGTGCTTTCGTGTGTAGTTGTTGATATATCAATCCCGTTGGTTAGATCATTGTCCCATATTATCGTCGAGTTGTTTACTTTCTTCCGGTTAGATATCGATTTTGATTTTCCACCACCATGCATTTGCTTTGCAAATGTTAGTTTCATTGGCCGGTTATTAACAGTTTCAAATGATGATGTTACTACGTCTGTATTACAATCAGCTTCAGAATCGGAGTTGTCCATATCAGCATCCACAGTCAATGGTGAAAACTTATTGTATTCTACAAATGTGGGAATGAGATAGCACTTCTGGTGTGTACGTTTGGGTTTCTTATTCTCGTTAACTGATGTGGCAGATACATGTCTCTGTTTTAACTTTTCGCCACGTTTTACATTGCGCCCGATGAGTGTTTGACCGTTGTCTATGCGCATATGAGGATTGGAGGTTGGAGACACACGAGTGACACACGGAACGTGTACGGAATGTGTCGGCGTCGGCGTCGGCGTCGGCGTCGGCGTCGGCGTCGGATGTGGTTTGGAGATGGGGGACACATGAGTGGTATTTCCTGTTTCCTAACTTCCTTCACTATCGACTCGATATTCCGAACCACAGTTTCAGTACCCACAAAACTCAAATGTAATCCATCAAGTGCCAACAGTTTTGTATTGATGCTTCCATTGTTGCGAACAAACTGGGAATGGTCCATGAATGTTAGGTCTTTAGTGATATACTGAGCTCTTCGAAGTGCCGCATTCACAACATTGATTTTCCCTGTGATGTCCCGGTGCTCATCGTATGTGTCGTGGGTGCCGGTTTGTCGCTTGCTTGGAAGTCTGGGTAGAATGCTGGATATGACGACATGGGCCCTGAAATGATAGAACTTGTTAATCCGAGTGTACATGTATAAGTGTAGACCAGGAAGTCCGTCCGCCCAATTACTTCCGTCTTTGTAGCCATTGTATTATTTATTTATATGTAATCATTGGTAATAAATATAGAGCCAATAAATATTTGTTTTGCAGGTTTGGAGTTGTGCACAATCTTGTCAACACCTGTATCTTGGTGGCCATCTTGAATTAAGTATTACATCTGTGTCTAAGGAGACAAACAACATAGAACACCACTATAAATCAACACTATTTTGGACAAAATTAGGGTGGGACCGGTGGGCAATTCGCAATATAATGGACATGCAGAATGTTGACACCGTGACGGTGATTTGAAAACGCACGTTGGATTAACGTCTTTGATCCCATAAAACAACTTCTCAAATCCCTCGAGGAGATCGCCTACTCGGCTGGTTGGAATGTCATTTGTACCACAAAGTACAACGATTACCTGAAACAGAATTAACATAAATTAGTATAGGATGTGATATGTGAAATAAAGACACAAGCTCTATCTCAAAATCCAAAATGGCGGCCATCTTGGATTAAAACAAAAAGTGCCATCGGGTAGAATTTTGCACACCCACCTAAAATTATCATCTTACACCCTTCTGAACAAAAACAAGTAAACTGAGAAAACAACTTTATACTCCGTTTCCACCCTCCCGATATAATGACCAATATTCATCCTGACTATCAGGATCTAATCTGTTTATTTGTTATAATTTGTCTAAATCGTTAATTACGAAGAGTCCAGGGTAACCAAATCTGCGGATTTGTCAGTTTTCTGCGGATTTTCACCCATAAAACGGATCTACGGATCAACTTTACAATCTACGGATTTTTAAATATAATTCAAATATTTACGACATTTTTTTCTTATTTCTCTGCAAAAATGTATATATTGCGACCCCCATGGGGTTGCAATATATACTTTTTGTGGAGAAATAAGAAAAAAGAAATAGTTGTTTGTGGCTCAGTAACTTGTAATCATTTTAGTCTTGGGAAGTGAAAAATTCAGCTCTGAATATACAATTGAATCTAACATTCAAACAATGTCTGTACAACTGTACTTTTAAACTTTATACTTATAAAGTACATCATACTACATGTATAGCATTTACGATCTTAGTATGGTACTGGGGCATCGAAATGGTTGTCCATTCATTACAGTTATATAACACATACCACACTGGACTGTGTATTCTTAATGGGGGTCAGACTGTCTGCTGCTAGCGGATGTACCCTGCTGATCTGACTGATAAGACCTTGTACAACTGGCTTCCCGGGAGTAGGCATATAGGCATATTGCAATCACAGAGTTTTACAGATATGATAATCTACGTAGTCGGTTCAGGCTCGGAACAATTTAAGTAGCATAGATAAGTATCATAAAGCGCAATAATTATTTACGACAAGACAACCAAATATCATCGAAAATCCAGATGTATGGATAAAATAGATGACGTGTATTTGTAGACCAGCATAGGCCCTGACCAATTCAACATATTCAAGAGCCATTGATGTGCAAGCTCTGAATATATCTGCAAGAAAGACAAGTAGGATTTATCATAAAAAAGGACAATAGTCATTGATTGCTGTGTGAATAACTAGGATAACTACTTACCGAAGCTGCAGCTACTTCTTTCTGGACTGCGTCAAACCCAAGCAAATCGTTCACTTTGCACCCGGAGAAACATAGCGATTTAGTTTTGTCAACAGTGACATACTCCTTAAAGTATCTGAATTGACTATGTCCGATGATTAAGGTGTTTTCCATTGTTGATATAGACTAATAACTTACAAAAGTCCAAATTATATGTATCCACACAAAATATGAAAGAAAATCACAAATTATAAAGCGATATAACATTAAATTCAATTTAACTATTGTGAAACAACAACTAAAAATATCTTTATAATGCATACGTGGGAGGGTCTAATATTGCCTGATTGCCAATTACATTCTTAAAAATCGCCAATTGAACTACATCATATTGTTGGTGCAACATTGGCCACACTTTTACTCAAATTAGATAATTAATGGTCTCTTTTTGATTAGCAGAAGCCACACTGTACGAGCAGGCTGTCCAATTAGCTGGGATCACAGATCAACGTGATTTGCAACATTGTGTTGCGAAACTGTATGGTATCATGTAATCAGACTTTTAACTACATCATGTGAATGGAAGTGTGTATGAAATACCCCGCTCCCTCCACAGCGGGTGATAGACGACGTGTATGGAGGAACCGGGATTGTTAATGTATAGACCAGATCAATATGTGGAATCACTGAACTGCATCTGCTTTGGTGGATTATATCGAATGTTAAGATCATACGAAATGATACATAATTATTATTATTATATCGTCGAATTCTCACTTGTCCGGCGGCAGCTCTACATATATTCTCCTGATATCGATATAATTGCTGATGGAGGTGCTCTTCAGATGGCACAATGTCACAGGAGCTGTCACCTGTATATACATGTATTATTGTTTGTATGTCAATTTGTTTTCTGTATTATTATGTTTGTTGTATGTACATAACTATGCTCTGAGCTCTCCTATTTGGAGGAAATAAAGGAATATATATATATTCACAGATAATTACTGTCTATTCTTTTGTTCGCACTCACAATAAATACAAACGTCTAACTCGTCAAATAAGTAATGGTTCCTAATTAAATGCCCGTGTGTAATAGACTAAGAAACAGACAAAAGACAGTAAACATCAAACTAATGCTACCGCCACTTTTAACACCTGCTTAAACAATTTTTAGGATATGACTATGTTCATGGATTGATTGAATAGGGGTTAACGTCCAATTTTCGGACACCGAGGTCAAATGGGTCGAATCCCGTATTCACACATAGGGAGGAGTAAATCCAAAAATCAGAGCTCAATATTTACAATTGTCACCAGCGATTTCGTCGTTTTTTCGCTCCTGACAATCAATTGTCACCAGCGATTTCTTCGTTTATTCGCTCCTGACAATCAATTGTCAGCAGCGATTTCTTCGTTTATTCGCTGGTGACAATTAATTGTCAGCAGCCACTCCGATATAATATACAATAAATCGAATTACTGCTGTCTTGACAGCTTGGCAAACATTTAAAATCACCGCAATATCTTGCTTACACGAATCCCAACATTGACAACTGTTATGTATGTCGAAAATAAAACTTTTATATATATAATATATGTGTTTGTTATTAGTTTTCTTTTAATTAGTTTATGTTTTTGTAAGCAAAACTTCAATAAATAACGGTTTTATTTTCTATCCGCACCCCTCTTTTTCGGAACCGGCCATCATTACTTATTTGTTACCACCTCACCGATTGTTGTCCATCTATATCGTAACCAATCTTGACATGTTCAAGTTCACGTGACGCGTAGTATCGTGACTACTCTATACATCGCTCGAGTGGTTCATTTTCACGTGAGAAGCTGGGGACCGTTTCACTAAACTTCATACGACTAAAATGTTCGTAAGTGCAAACTTGTGATTGTCTGTAAATTTGACATTAACAATGCTTTCTTGTAAACAATTACTGGATTTACATTTATTGAGCATAGGCTGCATATGCTGCCTATGCTCAATAGATGTAAATCCATCAATTTTCAGACGATCATAAATTTGCACTTACGAAAATTTTAGTCGTACGAAGTTTAGTGAAACGGCCCCCGGTAATGTAAACGTCGGAAATATGGTACGGGTGAGTGGGAACCACGTCTGGTGCGAAAGACCAGTAACTGATTTCATCAAAATTGTAAAGTATACTTATCTAGCAATGTGTACTTTGAGGGAGTAATTATTTACATTTCTTGAAATGCATTATTTCGTATAGAACTAGCGACTGCATATATTTGATGATTAAACGTATGCAGAATTTGTATACTGAATGTACTACATTATCATAGCCAAAATTCAGTATAATAAAACTTAAGACATTTATCATTAAATTGAAAATTTCTCCCTCAAGTGTACTTAGCAAAATAAGTATACTTGCAATTTTAGTGAAATCAGCTACTGACCTTCAATGTCCACGAACGCGCATTAGCTAGGGTATACAAGTCAGCTATGTACACGACATGGACGCAGATTAATCTATAAATAAACGACCTTCACATTCTAAAATAAATCAACACGCCACCCGCATCCCACTATTGATATGATATGATATTCAGGCACGTCACGCAAATTACGCAAATTAGCCACGCCAATTTAGGCGACTTAGCTATCACGTTCTCACGTTATGTTTATGGCATATTCAAGGTGTATGATCACGTGGTTACAACAACGACAACAAGTACTGAAACTCCCAGAAGCCCTCCGATTCAAAGTACATATTCATTTTATTTTGTCCTTATTATGCAACGGACTTTAATGAAATATGGCGCATCAAACGCGACTTGTTAAGCTGCACTTGGTGGTCTCTGTACTTTGGCCCAAACTTATGTCGTTTTTGCGAAGAATCGATTTCCGTGTCGGTATATTCTTCGCAAAAACGACATAAGTATGTGCCGAACTCCCGGGACCACCAAATGTAGCTTAGGAAGACGCGTTTGCTGCGCAATATTTCATCAAAATCCGTTGCATATTAAGGAAGATATCAAATTTGGAGTGGGCGAGATTTAATCCTTTGAACCCGAAATCCCGCTATAGAGGTTTATGCAAAAAGTGCAGATCCAGATGAGCCGGCTCGTAACGAGCCGTCTCATCAGAATCTACACGTTTTGCAAGTAATTTTAATATTTTTTAGAACAAAAACACCCCCTTTTCATAAATGGACTAATCTGAAAATCATTTTGTAACGATTGATTTGGTCGGAAAATTAACATATCACAGTCCATTACAGTTACTTAGGGTTGAAAGGGTTAAACACTTTCAGCTATTACTCGTGCATCATGATATTGCTCCACGATAACATTTACAACTGGCGTAGTTATATCCCCACCTACTATACTCAGGTTATCACGGAAGTTTAGTATTACAGAAGTAAATCGGTACGGAAGTTTATTATGGACAATACCTGGCCAACTTTGGACTAGTGCCAAGTAAGGGGAATTCTCAGTCACGAGGACCCTTTCACGCCTAAAGATCTGGGGACAGTTTCACTAAATTTCGTACGACTAAAATGTTCGTAAGTCTAGCTCCGATGTGCAATTGTGAGATGAAAATGGGGACCTATCTCATTTGCACCCAGTCCAGCTATTTGGGTGCATATTTCATTTGCGCCCACTCTTATGGTGTACGAACAGGTTGAAAACTAAACTCACAGGTGCAGCTATAAAATTATACAGGTGCACCTGCATGTTTTTCAGCTGCACCTGTAAATGTATAGCTGCACCTGTACATGTATAGCTGTACCTGTAAAAAATACGCAGCTGCCCCTGTAAGTTTAGTTTTTACCCCGTTCACGAACGGGATCAAAACTAAACTGTATTTTGTTCAGGTGCAGCTGTATTTTTACAGGTGCAACTGTATTTTTACAGGTACAGCTGTATTTTTACAGGTTTTTACAGGTGCAGCTGTATTTTTTACAGCTGCACCTGTTTATTTTTATAGCTGCACCTGTATGTTTAGTTTTGACCCCGTTCGTACACCATCCAGTCTTGCCCACTGATACGTGACTGGATAAGTGGGGCTTACGTCATTTGCCGCCAGTCTGTTTCATTCGCCGTGACTGGAGAAATCTTTGAATAACTGCCTAATATAAGTGACGTCACGGGGTCTCGTAATTGTACCAATTGTGGCTAGTGTAGTTCCTGATCTGTGATTGCAACTGGATACGTGGGCTTATAACATGCGAGGCCAGTCTAGCTCCTAGCAATTACTAAGCATACTTATCACATGAAATCATTGTTATGCCGTGTTTTAACTCATTTCATAAATGTGGTATGACACCTGGATAATAACACATGGAGCGCATTTGATTGGCTGGCCGAATCACCCTAATTACGTATTCGTATTAGGCGCATACGTTATGAAAATTAATAAAATAGAGACGTTCCAAATGACGTCCGTAATGGCGCGACAAAGCACTGGTGTTTTGACTTTGACGTCACCATGTTTTAGACGTCATTAGAAGCGTCCGTGACTCATTAAAATTACTGCAATTGTCAGAATGAGCTCCCGTTTGGTAGTATGAAGTGTTTACAAAGAACAAGAACCTGTTATATGGCATATTTATACTTATTGTATTGCTATGATTAAAACTAGTTTTCTTTATGGAGATTTTCACTAAATGTCAAACATTTCGGACCCTGATCAGCCTCACGTATTCACAGACTGATCTGGCTTTACTCTTGTCGCAAACACAGGGTCCTGAAGAATGGTTCATATTTCGGTATATCTGGTGGTTTGGGTGCATTGTTACCAATTTACAATTTACGTCACCTCCCGCGAGTTACACGTATAAGTACGGTAACTTTGTAGGTATTTTGACAGTATAACAGGGGTCCGAAAGTTCGGAACGCTGAATATGTACATAATTGACGATGTCTGTCTTGTGTAATGATTTAGCATTCGTACTTGCATAAGACTATATAATTCCAGCACAAAAATATTCACACAATTCCATAACATTTGATTGGTCCGTTGCAAGTCTCCGTCCAAAATTTATATCCCAGTAAACTCCATGCCGAACTACTTTCCGTAACCGTCAGGCGCAGTTAAAATAATTCTTAAGAAAACGGAAAATAAACACATTTTCTTAATGAATTTATCTTAAATGCTGTAATTATAAGGAATGAATGGCATTTTTGTTGAATTTATCGGGGATATAAACTTGGAAAAGTCGCGGGAATACTGGACGATGCCTTCCGGCCTTCGTCCAGTATTCCCGCGACTTTTCCAAGTTTATACCCCGATAAATTCCACAAAAAGGCCATTCATTCCTATAGTAAATTACCCAAAACCAACGAATTCCACCAAAATCTACACAAAATCCACCAAAATACCCGTATGACGATACAGAACATACTGTGGTCGCAAATGACATAAGCGCCATGTATCCAATCGCACACATTTATAGGAAAGAGGCAACCAATTGATTTCCTATAGACCCACATTCACACAAACATGACAATCGCAAACTAACTGGACAAAATCAATTTTGTTACTTCCATTCCTGGAGTCAGTGACCTAACCCAGTTCTAGATACATGACAAACACGTGGTTATGCGGGTTGATTTCCATGAGTTATTTCCCCTCTTTTGACGGAACCGTCTACTTTCACTTTCGAAATCTCTATCTCACCCCCATCAAGTCGCACACAGAAAATTTAGCCTGCATGCGTAGAGCATGCAAATAATATAATAAAATGTTTGCCATAGACATACATTTCCTGCAGCATCTATTTTAATTATCTCTCTGTCATAATAATAACAGTCAATGCCGTTGTCCTGAGAATTTACTCCTTGTTGCTAAGCTGGACCAGGACTGGTTTACGGTCACATTATTTATTGGCCGACTGGTTCCTATACATTAGCGGCGCATTTATATTGCATACACTGAATGGTGAATTGTGCAGGCGCTCATCTGATCACTCTTGGTCTACACGGATCATACCTTCCGTACACCACATTTTACCATGGTATAGCACGCATGGATTATACAATTAATTAATTAACGAACTATATCTCCATCGTCACAAACGGGTAAGCAAGTCAGTCAATTGAGACGTACATAGGTTCATAATCACCGCTGGCCTCTCAACTTTGAACCTGGAGTCACCGAACTAGTCTGGCACAGTGACCGTGTCAATACTCACCCAATACTCGGGATAATAGGGCAACTTGCGTTAGCAAACAGTGTAGCCCCAGATCAGCCTGCGCATCCGCGCAGTCTGATCTGGGGATACACTGTTCGCATTGTGATGCGAGAATTTCATGATGATTATAATGATGAAGTTGGGTCGGTATCAAGATGAATGAGCATGTTAACTGATCGGAGACTACACTTGTTAAATGCTGCATTCGCCCGTTTCGTTACTACGGAGCCCCACAGGGGACATGGATTCTTTTTATCAATTCGTTCCCACGAAATAACAATTCGTTCCCTCGAATTAACAATTCGTTCCCACGATATAATAATTCGTTCCCTCGAATGAACAATTCGTTCCCACGAAATTAAAATTCGTTCCCTCAATTTAACAATTCGTTCCCTCGAATTAACAATTCGTTCCCACGAATTAAGGCAACTAATTGTTATTTCGTGTGAACGAATTAATAAAAAAAAGAATTATGCGTCCCTTGCGGGGCTCAGTACGTACCGACGGCCAACGCAGTGATAATACATATTGTAATTGCAAATCGAGTTCGTTATAGCCGTATACCCTGATCATGCAGCTGCGTGAAGTTGATCAATGCATCATCTTTGAATAACTGCCTAAGTACAGATTTATTCTGAAACCTTGATCAGACAACGCGATAATTGGGTCACTCCCATGGAAAAGTAGTCCGAAGGAAACCGGTTCAAACACGGGTTCAAAGGTGGCTATATAGGTCAAATGCATGTTATCGTCACAGCAATCCGCGATGACGAAGATAAAAAGCAAATGTACGTCCGCCAGACTATGAGATATTCAGCTACACGAATCACTAGAAGACGAGAAAATGTCGAAACCGCCAGCGTCGATAAATACGTATCAGTGCTTGTGGTGTGTAAATAATTGGGTGGGGTATGGATAAAGGGTGAGCTGTGCATGCGTATGTTGGATATACGTTGTGATGAATTGGTATTAGCGAATTGTAGAATATAGTATGCCCAGGCCAACATGTACCCGAATTTTGTGGCTGACACGAAGGTCAACGTACACGTAATAAGACACGCAGCATGACAGCCAGAACATCCCCGTTAAGTAATTGTGGCTGTGACTGGAAACATGAGCCTCGTGGCATTTGTAACCAGTGTATAGCCAGCTCAGCCTGCAGCACTGATCGCAATTCAGTCAGGGAAGTACACGAGAAAACACATACACTGGTGAAAAAAGTATATAGTTTTATCATGCACTGGAATGCGCCAGCAGATCATGATCTAAACTGGTAAAACACATAAATATGGGTTATTTGCTTTGTATGTGGATATATGCACGAGTTCTGCAGCGTGCCATATCGCGCGACTTTAGGAGCGCAATATCGTTTCGCGGCGGAACAAGTGGCATACAAATCAAATAACCTTAACCAAATTAGTGGTGGTTTACTATTTTACGAGGTTAAACGTAGTTCCGGCACTGACCAATATGAGATCACGAAACCAAGGTGTATGATCACGTGGTACTCAGCTGTGGATCTTTGACATATTTTACGGTGAATGTCCGCATATGCCACCATGTGATAATGACCCGATTGCTCGCAATCCTCTTTGATGGGAATGACATCGTCGAAAATGGATCACTGTCAGTGATGGAAGTTCGCCGGTGCCATTACATAATGGCAGACCAGGGCTCTTTTCACTAAACTTCGTACGACTAAGATGTTCGTAAGTGCAAATTTAGGATAGTCTGGAAATTTAAATTGATGGATTTACATTTATTGAGCATATGCTATCATAATTGTGCACCTTACGAAAATTTTAGTAATACGAAGTTTAGTGAAAAGGCCCCCTGAATTGTGTTAATCTGTCCATTTACATTGCTATAGTGTTGCCTCATACAATTACGCTATTTACATTCTCTTCATGCTACTGAGTAAAATAAAGCATTTTGTATTCTATTGTGGTATTGTATTATACCGACTGTTTCCTGAGCCTTGCCAGATATTTTTTTTCCATTCACGGCACTAACCTACTATTCTCTATACCCATTCACACAGTGACATTAATTAGAATTGCTTCTACTTGCTAACGGTATTCGGTATACTATATTAAGTCAGCGTATACCATGAACAGGGTCATTAACGGGACCAGGTTTAACCCTGTCAACCTTACATACCATAAAGCCAACATTTGCAAACACTGTAGATACAGATGAGCCGGCTCGTAACGAGCCGTCTTATCAAAATCTACAGTATTTTCCAGAACTTTTCAGATACATATGGGCCGCGCTCTGTGAAAACCGGCCTTAATGACAAAATTTTCGATTTGCATTTTTTTACATTTTCTGATGCGGACACCTTTCAAAAACAATATTCTGAAAAGAAAGTGCAATCATGTTTAATAGTTTTTGTTTTTTCTCACTTGTTGTAGCACCATGTGAGTCACGCCAGAAAAAAAACGTAACATCATAGAGAAAATGACGTTATTGAAACGGCGACGTTTGTACAATACAACTCAACAGCCTACAGTAGAAATGAGTGTTCATAGACTCATTGATTGTGCTTGCTGTAAACTGTATTTGCTGATAAGTTACACTAAATGTATCTACAAGTGTTAGTATGTATACTATCAAACATTCATCAGAATAAAACTATGATATGTACATGTAGTGAACAAAACAAACGCACAACTATCGATTTTAAATCTATAATTAGCCGACCTGTGGCTTCATAATTTGCCACCATCGCCATAATAGATTCATATACGTGTGTCGTCAGAAAGATACATTGTAATTATTTCAGAATTGACGTCATTTACAGTTAATTGTGACGTCATTTATTGATTTAGACAATACGTCACCAAATACCAAAAAAAAACTAAACGGCATTCCTGGTTTTGGAAATTGTAAATTATATGCACATCGTATCGGTGATTGAAACAAATGCATTGTATTTCTGTAGAAATGAATGACCAGAATCTGGATAGGCCTACGGCTGCACATATCAATGACTTCAGCGCCCGATGGGGTCTAGAGGGTAGTCGGACACCCTCGGGCATTTTTAAACAAAATAAAAATCGACTGTCCATTTCCCAACTCTTGGAATTAAATTTACATCTCAGAAAGCGGGAAGAACATTTTCCTGTGTAGCCAATATGACTGGCGGACGGGCTAATGTACATGTACCCCGTACTAGCAGGTAGCAGGTCTATGAGCAAATGCTGCGCGCTGACCCCCACTCCCTCGACTGGCCACCACCGCCACTGCCGGGAAAATGTGGAGATGGTTGTATAATTGTTACATGTCCCGATAAAAATACCGGCAGTATATTCTCTCGTCGGGAATAATTAATTTGAAAATGAAATTAATTTGAAATTTGAAAATGAAATGTAAATGTCAAACATATTCCGGAGGGCATACTGCCGGACCCACCTAGCAGTCTCCCCAGTCTCTCGACGAACAAACGGTGCTAGTTCGAATGTATAGTAAACTATTTCAATTAAGAAGTCCCCCCCCCACCCTAACCTGAAATCCTGGACCCGCCCCTGAAAAGCACCGTGGCGTACGTACATGTATTTTGCATAACTGCACACTATAACACAGTATTGTTTTTGTTGAAATGACACTCTGACACCCTGCGACTATTGTTCGAAGCGGCTCATTTGAATTTAGACGCGTTTAATGTGTTCATGTGCGTTTGCTTTATATTATTTACACGCCTCCGACTAGAAATGCCCTTTGATAACAAACAAAGCACGCAGACGTGCATTATTTAGTACAATGTAGTATAATGTAAGAAAATTAACAACAATCTGGCAAAGTCTGACTTCTTAAATATGTAAATCTTGGAGACCTGTGCATCTGTGCAATCTGATCAGTGTCTGCAATTATTGCAAATATACTAGTAAAATTACTATACATTCATATAACCATATTTACAAGTGGTCATTTTAAAGAATATTTACATTGTTATCAAACGGCAATCGTACGGCTGATTTAATGTGATATTTTTGAAAGTCGCTAAATATTACGTGACACCGTACACGTAAGTGGTAGCAGATACAGATATAAATCAGTAGGCTACGTCCTTGGTGGCTACAATTATGTATTACAATTATCATGATTATTTTGTCGCAGTAAATATGCATGTAACACAATACCAACACACTAAATACTAAAACATGTTTGGCCCAGTGTCACCATGATGCGATATGCCAGGAGCGGCGTATATTTTGGCACTATCATAATTATATATATACTGGAGTCAGGTTGTCCGTCCGTCCGTCCGTCAGTGCGTGCGTCCGTGCGTCCGTAAACTTAACATCAGAGAAATATTGTTATAACTTCTATTTCCTTCATCTAAAATGCTTAATATTTCACACATGCATACCTGTAAGGCTCTACTAACATGCTGTGCCAAATTCACGACCGTCCAACCCCCGCTGATCCCAAGGTCAAGGTCACATACTTAGTCTGTTTACAAAAAATAACATCAGGGAAATATTGTTATAACTTCTATTTCCTTCAACTAAAATGCTTAATATTTCACACATGCATTCCTGTAAGGCTCTACTACCATGATGTGCCAAATCCACGACCATCTAACCCCCGCTGGTCCCCAGGTCAAGGTCAAATACTTGGTCGCTTTACAAAACTTTACATCAGAGAAATAAGTTATAACTTCTATTTCCTTCATTGAACATTCTTAATATTTCACTCGTCCATTCCTCTAAGGTTGTACTATCAGGCTGTGACAAATCTACGACCCGTCCAATCCCCCGCTGATTCCAAGGTCAAGGTCACATACGTTGTCTCTACAAAACTTAACATCAGAGAAATATGTTATAACTTCTATTTCTCTCATCGAAAATTCTTAATAGTTCATGCATGCATTCATCTAAGGCTCTACTATCATGCTGTGACAAATTCCCACTGATTTCGAGGTCATGGTCACATATAGTTAGTCTCTTTACAAAACTTAACATCAGAGAAATCGGTTATTACTTCTATTTCCTTGCTCGGATCTGCTTCACATTTCACACACGCATTGCTCCAATGGACGTCTACCACCCTGTCACAAATTCACGTTCATGCCCAGAGTCAAGGTCACAATCCCACGCACTTGGAAAATTTTACATATTTTAGGGGTACATGGGCCCACGTGGGGGGTATTCCGTAAGCCTCGCTTACTGACCGATCTAATTATACATCTGTGATACGCTTATTTTTCTGAAAATTCCAAATCGTATTTTTATTTAGATTTTTGAAACATTCGACATGCGAAACAGTAAGTTAAACGAATTAAACCCTGTGCCCAGTTCTATTTGTTACATAATACTGATTCTGTGATGGTGTTATCTAAACATTACCGATTGTATGGTTATTTAGTTTCAAATGTCAGGGCACAAGTCGTCCATATATTCTAAAAAATAATCGACAAAATCACTACGTGTTTCCTTGAAGGAAACCGAAAAAACAGACAACTGTCTGAAGCACTATGGAAACAACTGTACAATTCTGCTACGCTTATCCAGAGTTAAAATGTTTGTGAGTCACAAATAGTAAAGCGTACGGTTATAAATAGGACAACATCAACTTATTCCAATTACGCAACTATTTCAAGTGTCAAAATCCGACGTGACGTTGGTAAATTTAAGCGTAACTTTGCGACGTCATTTTCAGGCTTTCATGACGTTGTCATTAAGGCTAGTTTTCACAGAGCGCGGCCCATATATATTTTTTATAAAAATATTCACCATCTGATTAATGTCGAAAAATCAGCATGCTAGAGCAAGTCAATTCTAGTTATTATGTTAAGGGCCATGTATTCAAACGACAATACATGCATTTAACCTGTCAACACTATTTCCCTCTATAGCGGTGTTTGCAAATACATGTAGTGTAGATCCAGATGAGCAGGCTCGTCACGAGCCGTTAACTCAGGATCTGCACTTTTTGCATGTAATTTTCATTTTTTCAGAAGAAAGCACAATCTTGTCTTAAATGGACTAGTTTGACATTGT
>CM055272.1:35165429-35339408 GCA_029237695.1 Conchocele bisecta
ATTCAAAGTACGTATTATGTTATATTGTCCTTATTACGATTTTGATGAAATATGGCGCATCAGACGTGTCTTGTTAAGCTGCATTTGGTGGTCTTTGTATGTTCGCCCAAACTTCTGTCGTTTTTGCGAATAATCTATTTCCGTGTCTCGATTCTTCGCAAAAACGACATAAGTCTGTGTCGAACTCCCTGTAAGACCATATGCAGCTCATGAAGACGCGTTTGCTGTGCCATATTTCATCAAAATCAGTTGCATATTAATGAAAATATCAAATAATACTGACTTTGGAGTGGGCGACGTTGTTGTTGTTGTAACCACGTGATCATGCACCTTGCCATGTATCCAGTAAGAACCACAAACACATGTAAGCGCTGTGTGCGTTGTTCACCGTGCATAACCGTGCTCGAGAATATGGTCATTTCTTTATGAGAAGTCAGCTGTGGATCTTAGACATATTTTACGTTGAATGTCCACATGCGCAACCATGTGATAATGACCCGATTGCTCGCAATCCTCTTTGATGGGAATGACATCGTCGAAAATTGAACACTCTCAGTGATGGAAGTTCGCCGGTGCCATTACATAATGGCACACCAGGGCTCTTTCACTAAACTTCGTACGACTAAAATGTTCGAAAGTGCAAATTTAGGATCGCCTGGAAATTTCAATTGATGGATTTACATTTATTGAGCATAGGATATGCTCAATAACTGTATATCCAACAATTGTTTACAAGAAAATATTATTTATGTGCAATTTACAGACTATCATAATTGTGCACTTTACGAACATTTTAGTCGTACGAAGTATAGTGAAACGGCCCCCTGAATTGTGTTAATCTGTCCATTTACATTGCCATAGTGTCGCCTCATACAATTACGCTATTTACATTCTCTTCATGCTACTGAGTAAAATAAAGCATTTTGTATTCTAATAATTATATTGTGTTATTGTATTTTACCGACTGTCAAGCTTACAACGAATGCAGATCCTGATTAGCATACCCATTCACACAGTCATAATTCCAGCACACAAACATTTACACAATTCCCTAACATTTGATTGGCCCGTAGCAAGTATCTGTCCAAAATGTATATCCCAGTAAACTCCCATGCCGAACTACTTTCAGTAACCGTGAGGCGCAGTTAAAATAATTCTTAAGAAAACAGAAAATAAACACATTTTCTTTATGAATTTATTCCAAATGCTGGAATTATAAGGAATGAATGGCCTTTTTGTGGAATTTATCGAGGATATAAACTTGGAAAAGTCGCGGGAATACTGGACGAGGCCTTCCGGCCTTCGTCCAGTATTCCCACGACATTTCCAAGTTTATACCCCGATAAATTCCACAAGAAGGCCATTCATTCCTATAACATTAATTAGAATTGCATCTACCTGCTAACTGTATTCGGTATACTATATTAATTCAGCGTATACCAGGAACAGGGTCATTAACCGGGACCAGGTTTAACCCTGTCAACCTTACATACCATAAAGCCAACATGTGCAAACACTGTAGATACAGATGAGCCCGCTCGTAACGAGTCGTCTCATCAAAATCTACAGTATTTTCCAGAACTTTTCAGATACATATATATATTTTATAAAAATATTCACCATCTGATTAATGTCGAAAAATCAGCATGCCAGAGCAAGTATATTCTAGTTGTTAGGTTAAGGGCCATGTATTCAAACGACAATACATGCATTTAACATTTCACACTACTTACCTCTATAGCGGTGTTTGCAAATACATGTAGTGTAGATCCAAATGAGCAAGCTCGTCACAAGCCGTTATCTCAGGATCTGCACTTTTTGCATGCAATTTTCATTTTTTCAGAAGAAAGCACAATCTTATCTTAAATGGACTAGTTTGACATTGTATTGGTCGGAACATTAACATATCAACATCCATTCCAGTTACATAGGGGTGAAAGGGTTACCTATGAGACACGCCATGTGAATTTGTAAGTTCGGACATCTGCGTAATTTCACGAAATACGTTACAATAATACAATATTTTCCTTAGCGTCAAACGTTGATGAGGACATGAAGAGCAATCTATATTATTCCGTTTTCTAGTAATCCCGGTGTTTCTATGTCACCGGTCTCCCGATGACCCGACTATGAACTCGGGACACACAATTTATAAAATATAGGCTAACTGTAGCGAGAGTGGGAGCCATGTGCTTTTGTACCTGTATCCGATTTCATCAAAATTGCAAAGCATACTTATCTAGCAAAGTATACTTTGAGGGAGTAATCATTGATTTTTCCCAAAATACATTATTTCATATAGAACTACGCACTGCATATATTTGATGATTAAAACTATGAAGAATTATTATACTGAATGTATTACATTAGCACAGCCAAAATGGCTGTGATAATGTAATAACTTCAGTATAATAAAAATAAATAAATGTATCCTTAAATTTAAAATTTCTCCCTCAAAGTATACTTTGCTAGATAAGTATACTTTGCAACGTTGGTGAAATAGGCTACTGAGAAGATGTCCGATAGACAGAGGAACCTCATATAGGTTTCACTATAAATCAGGGGCCCGTTTCACTAAACCTCTTACGACTAAACTGTTCGTAAGTGCCAATTTAGGATCGTCTGTAAATTTGAATTGATGGATTTACATTAATGCTGCCTATGCTCAATACATGTAAATCCATTAATTGCTTACAAGAAAACACTGTTAATATGAAATTTACAGACTATCATAATTTTGGACTTATGAACATCTCAGTAGTACGAAGTTTAGTGAAACTCCCCCAGGCCTTTGATCAATCTGAGCCATAGCTGTGTGCTATGCGATCATGAATATACATTATCACCTGAGATAAAGGACCATTCTTACTCATCAAACATATGATCGTGGATATTTTCTTGCTGTCCGATTTAGAGAGGTTTCACTGTTTCATGAAAACATATTTACAATATTTTCTGTAAATGATGTCGTTCGACGTCATTTACAGAAAATATTACTTTTCGGTAAATATTTTTCATGCAGAATGATTCTAAAGTGCTGCCAAACCATGTTTTAATTGAAGAAAATACAAAACATGAATACGTAAAGAACAGACGACATACTAATGATAGCGGGCACTCGTAATGTTTAAAACTGGTGGAATAGTGACACAATTATACAATTATTTAAGTCTTATAAAGAACATTTTGTGCCTACCCAGTGGGAATTTACCTTTAACCTTCACGCCCTTCAAGTGGTCACGTAAAACGAGTGGAGCGCCGTGGCGTAATGGTCAGTGTATCTGACTACTGATCCAAGGGTCGTGGGTTCGAGCCTGACTAGCGGCGTGCGTTGTGTCCTTGAGCAGACACTTTATCCACACTGCTCCAGTTCACCCAGCTGTAAATGGGTACCGATAATTCGTAGTTGCTCTGTAAATACGAATTACCGGCTTCTCTCAAAAATCTATATTCTTTGTTCTTTCTCCCATTCTTGGGAGACGGCATGCAAGGTCCTAGAGCCAGTGCCGCCGTTAAATATAAGCTAAAAAAAAAACAACGTAAAACGTGTGCACTTATACATGTAGCATGGATAAGGGCGTTGCAAGCATAAAAAGATTGGTCCGGCGAAGGTAGGGTGTGTTCCGCCGCCCCCTCCCCCACCACAACCACCACCCCAACAAAACTGAGACGGTTCAACTAAGTGGTAACACCATACACATCCATGTTATAACTTTTCTTGTGAAGGTAGGTTGTGTCCCCGGCATATCCAACTTTCGCGGCCATCGTACCTGGACAAAATCCATAGTGACCACATGGTCAGTTTCAGCTTACCAATACGTAATGGTCAGTCGGCAATTTCCGTGATATCGGCTTTTTCAGTAATCTCTTGGAAATCTACAGGTGTCACGTGATGTACGTAATTTTATCTATATGTAAATCGATAATCCATGTACATGTAGTCTGGCGATTCCACCATTGACCACTGTGATATTATTTCTAACCATATCAAATAAAGATGAAATTATATTAAGCATTGCAAGTTGCAATTATGTCAAAGATAATCTAATAAGATAAAAGACAAAGTCTATGCAGAAATTACAAATTTTGTTTAGTTTGCAGAAAATAATTCCACCCTGGTTGTACAAATAAAGTTCAAGGAAGTTTAGTTTGCAGTAATAATCGTTAAATCGCGTAAATAATTACAGATGACCGATGTACTCGTTATATATATTCTCAGACTGGCGAACTTGTTTTAACTTAATATTTCGGGCAATATACATGTAGCCTAATGCAAAACAGCGATTAAAACCAGTGTATACCCAGATCAAGCTGCGCATCCGCACATTCTGAACGGGGTCTACCCTGGTTGTACAAATATAATTCAATGAGGTTTAGTTTAGTAAATAATTCGCGATGATTCTGCTTAATTTTTAGAAATAAAAACAACACATTTCCATTTATTGACAGTTTTATAATGTGTGACACTTTCACCAATACTAGTTTCGATAATCGGTGGAAATCTCGTTAATATTGCCGTGAAATCAAGAGAAAACATGCAACTATACAACTAGTTAAAACCAGCGTATGTAATCATAGTTTGTAAGCTAACGTAGTCTGATCCAAGATTTATAATTCCCGTGTATGTAAAAAGGGAATTACGTTAATTATTTCTAACCATATCAAATAAAGATGAAATTATATTAAGTATTGCAAGTTGCAATTGTGTCAAAGATAATCAAATGAGACAAAGTCTATGCTGAAATTACAAATCAGTAGAATATGTTTGCCGTACTGCAAATTTAAGAGAAACACTTTTTATTAGGGTCTCATAATTTAACGCACAAATCTGGTAATAAAACAGCAATATAGGCCAGCTCAGCTTTATCAACCATCGTTAGTACATTTGTAAACTAACGTAGTCTCACCAAGATTTATAATTCCCGTGGACATAAAAAGGGAATTACGTTAATTATTTCTAACCATATCAAATAAAGATGAACTTATATTAAGTACAGTAGAAAATTGATCTCTCGAACAGGTCTCAAACCTCGACTGAGAATATATATTTGTATTTTAATTTTGTTCTCACAATTTGATAATGTTTATCAAAATAGCTATCAACTGATAGACACTTTATATCAACAATAAAATTGCGTATTTTTTGTAATACATGTATATACTGGAGCAACGTGACTTCTAACAAGCGTTATTAGACTACAGGATCGTGCTATTTGATCACGATCTACAATGGTCACAAATACCATAAGCCCCATTTTTCCAGTAACATGACACATAAGTATACCAAGCAAGTCAATTTGACTTCCAAAAGTTGTAAGTTCCCTTTTGTTTACCAGTGTCCAACATAGCCAGTTAAAACAAGTAGCGCATGCACATGAAAACCAACATGGTTGGCATGTTGACGTCCTCACCCATCAGTTAACTAATACTGGTCGGTGTTTGAAATGTTTCAATTTCATCAACATATATATGGATAAATGACTAACAAATTCGATGGTATCCCAAGGATTTTAATTTTAACTTTGAAATAAAACATTATTAGGTAAATATATTGTATGTGGGATTTGCAAACAGGGAACGTTTTCTCGTGCACCTGTCTCCATTTGGAGAAGTGTAATATTGATTTGTTTAGCTAACAATATACAAGGCTGTATACACAGGCCAAACATTGGACGCTGATGTGTAAGTGTGATTTACCTCCAGATAAACTGGATTAGTTTTTACTGATAGTCATGCGCAATCGAGAGAACATTAAATAATCCAGTTTATCTTGAGGTACAACATTTAAAATATACAAATATTATTTAAAGGAGTACCGATATGATATATTTAAATCCCATTAATATTGACCTGAATTTAACGTAATAAAACAATATAGGATAGTTTATCAAGAGAAACGAGCGATATACAGATTTTCAACCATACCAGAATAAAATTTCACTGCAAATTGACCAACATTTATAACGAGACAAAAAAAGTAAAAATTATAATTACCATGTTACCGATAATTATTTATAGCTGTATATTGAACACAGAATAGCAAGTGAAAATTATATAAATTACTTCTAGCTGCAATATTGACAATTACATAATTGCGAAAAATATTTTATTATGCTCCATAAAGGTACACAATGAGCTGTAATAAATCAACAAAAAATGTATGCTGTTTTGTAATCACTGTAATGTACATGAACACGAGTCTGATCAGGGTTTGCACTGTTCGCTGTGAAGTCTTGACTACTTACACAGCCGCGAGTGGGGCGGTAGCAGAATCCTAGGACAAATTATACGATACTGTGTCCCAGTACAATCTGATCAGGCCTTGTACTTTACGTTATTTAGTCTGTACTGGGACTCAATATTCTATAATTTGTCACAGTCTGTACTACTAGACTAAAAGTGTACATATTAAAGTATGAGCATACCGGATGAATGTCAACCACAACATAATCTCCTTCATTTAGAATTGAAGATACAGACGTTTTTTTTTTTTTTTTTTTTTTTTTTATCTTATATTTAAGGGTAGGAATTGGCTCGAGGACCTTCCAAACCCGGGCATTTGAACCCAAAAGTGGCAGGTCAATGACCGTTGGCCCGTTTGTTTCCGAAGTTACTAATATCTGCCATACAGTCGAAATATGTGCATTAAATGAAGGAGGCAATGAGGCGGTTAATTTAACCTAGCTAGTTCATTCTCCTATCGCACGAAGCCGGTATGTAAGACCGTGAAAAAGGCTGAGTGTGAGTGCATGTGATATATGGAGACTCAGCCGTAACGGTGTTATTCTATATAATGATGATATTTGACGATTGGTCAAGGCATAACATATCAGGCCGGGAATGATCGATATTTGGTTATGCAATGTATGATGTAATATGTTTTCGGGCCCAGCTACTGTCGTTTCGCGGCTTATCGTTATATACGATTTGCAATTATTCGAGTTCAGGTGTGGCGTTTATCTGTTACTATTTGGTTATATGACAATGTGTTTCACATATTCTGAAGACGAAAGAAAAAGAGAAGATAATACACGGCGGTATAGCAATTGCCCATATATTAGTGAGTGAGTGGCCCATACCATGGTCCAACATGTTAAATTTGATTTCAGACGATGCATATTACAGTCAATATTGTTTAATAAGAGTAATGCGGGCGGCCAATTCCGGTCTATTCTGCATTACTCCGTGATATGAATGGTGGGGAAACCGGAGTACCCGGGGAAAACCACCTCCTCCGGCAAGTAATGACAACTTCACATACGTCGGTGTAGAGGTGAAGAGCTGTGATCGAACAGCTACCGGGGACCAATGCCGGCTCTTTACTGCCGGTCGAAATGACGGCATCAGCTACTTTCACTCCGTGCCCGGCGCCCGGCCACACCGCAACGATATCCATTTGGTTCTACAACATATCTTTTAAAACAAGAGAACATGATTAAGGGTTAAACAGGAGGCGATTGGCTGCCATTATTAATCTCTGTAGAAGAATTAAAAAAAAAAAAAAAAAAAAAAAAAAAAAAAGTGTATAGGGTGCGGTCGCCAGTATTGGAAGACGATTATTGGTCAGTGGGAGTTGGGGTAGAGGTTGCAAGTTGTCCTAGTCCATGTATATGGTGTCATCGGAATTGTGTATGGTACAGAGGGAGGGGTGGGCAGTGATATGTATATTTATTAATACATAGGTAATCTATATATATATACACTATATATTGTCGAATGTATTGGTTGTCATACTGGTATACTATGTTATGCTTGGAGATTGGGCTTGCGTTAATTTATTTATGTTTAGCTTCATGTATTAGCCCCTACGAGCCTGTACATATCGTCTCGTTAATATCCAAGTACTAATCCTCGATAAGGCAATCCATACCAGATAGACTTTCCCGGGCCAGTTCCGATCGAGTACATACCCATTGGATGGGGGAGAGATCACTTGTCTAATATTTATATCTACAGCCTGATACTAATATGTAATAGACTTTTTTCAGATTGGGTTTGTCTTAATTTATTTAGTTTAACTTCATGTTTTAGCCCACATGAGCCTGTACACATGAAGTACATGTACACATGTATTCATTGTTGCACTTTCACATTCGTTTGTATCATGCGAAACAATCAACAGTGGTACACAGTGCCAGCTTCTGGCCCAGGTGAAGCTCCACGTATCGGGTTCTCGGCGTCCGCATACCAAAGTATAATGCCTCACACGAAACATACATGTATACGTACATTTATATACCTCCCGCATACAGGCACATTTAACTTAAGATTCTAAAAAAACAACATGAAATTCACATGTAATGTTATTGGGAAAGGATGAGCACTAAATACATTGTTTCAATGTACATGTATTGATGATATAACATATATACAACCTATATTCTGTTATGTTTGGAGATTGGGTTCTGATTGGGTTGAGCTACCGCACCCCACCTAATACATGTAATAGATCACTTGTCTTATATTTATGTTTACAGCCTGATACTAATAGACTTTTTCAGATTGGGTTTGTCTTAATATATTTAGTTTAACTTCATGCGTTACCTACACGAGCCTGTACATATCGTCTCGTTAATTTCCCAGTACTAATCCTCGATAAGGCAATCCATACCAGAGATACTTTCCCAGGCCAGTTCCGATCGAGTACAGACCCATTGGTGGATCACTTGTCTTATATTTATATTAGTTATATGTTGCTATGTTTTGAGATTTGGTTCTGATTGTGTTGGGCTACCGCACCCCACCTAATACACGTTAACGTTAACTACATGTATATACATCCTAATTGTAAACATAAGCTGCGTACATGGATCTTGCAACATTGTCAACCAGTGACGATATTTACAGTAGTTTTCATATCTGGGAAGGAGACAATAGGGCCTAGTGTCACGGACATAACTTAGCTAGGACAACTCCATCGTATTTTTATTTTGTTCCTACCCTTAGTACCGGTGTATACATGTGTACATGTATTGTATTTTGAAGTATGATTCATTATATTATTTAATTGTGCAGAATTTATTATTATTATTTTTTATATTTTTGGAGCAGCGGTATTATGTTATATTTTATTCCAGTACCCTGTCGCCTTAATGTATTTTAGTACAGCTAAGTGTATTTCCGTTTCACATTCTTTAGGGGGGAATATTAAATTATATGGGGACGATATAATATTATTTTTTAAGCAAACAGCGGCTAAATCTTTTCTTGCTGATTCATGCGTTGGACAGAAGAAGAAATAGTGGCCAAGTTCTTCTATTTCGTCTTCATCGCACTGACTACAGTTTAAATCTATATCAATATTGCTGCCCTGTGGATAACGATTTGCCTTTATACCATTTCTGCCTAATCTAAGTCGTGTGAGTATTCTGTCTGCCCGCCTATCCTTACTGTATAATTTACACGTAACTGGGATTGTGGGAATCATTGATTGCAGTATGTGCCCACCGTGCTTACTTTCATGAATGTCATTCCAACGTGTTTGCCATTTGTATCTTGATTGTTTGCTAATAACAGAATATATTTCTCTATGAGTAGGTAGTGTTAATTCATCAGTGCCTGTCAAATGTGCTGAAGCAGCCACGCGATCTGCTTCTTCATTACCGTGTATTCCAATATGGGAAGGGACCCAGTCTATATTTATAAGCTTGCCCTGTTCCACTGTTCTGCTTATTAGTGTCTTAATGTCATGTATTTTGTCGGGTCTCGTTTTAGATGTACCTGAATTAATAGCTTGAACAGAGCTTAATGAATCTGTTATAATTACTGTGTTGTTGTAGTCATTTAGCGTAAGGTTGTATATAAGGGCCTTTTCTATGGCAATAAGCTCTGCTGTAAATACACTTAGAGTGGATGCCAACTTATATTGTTCATATGATCTAGTTGGGGTACCACAAAGCAGCTGATGTTATTCCTAGTTCTGAATGTTTGCTACCGTCCGTGTATATCTGTAGCGTGTCTTTCCAATGGTGGTGAATGTAATCTGTTGCGTTTGTAAGGCTGAGGGCTGGATCCCTATTATTATCTATTATTATTTCTGTAAGGTCAGATCTTGCTGTGATTTCAAATGGGTAATAAGGTATGTATGTGAAGAATGGTTGTATTTTACAGTCATTTAGTCCATATTCTTCTTTTAGGCTTATAGCGTTCATTGCATAACATGTTTTTATTTTATTATTGTTAGATTGATACTTTTTTATTCGGTTTACTAGGACCTCTTTTAATTCTTAACATGTTGTATTTATATGTACGTTTGGGTTGTATTAGTTCGTTAAGTGGTAGGATAGCACCATGTGGCTGGGTGCGAGCCCAGTATTTTAGTAAATTACATTCACGTCGCAGATCCAGTGGTTGTACAACTGTTTCTACTTCTATTGCTGCGGCTCTAGTTGATTGATAGGCACCCGTGGCTACTTTTAATGCTGCTCTTTGAATTATTTCTAGTTTATTTAGATGACTGGCCGCTGCGTCTTTGTATAACATACAGCCGTAGTCCATTTTAGATAGTATTAATGCTTTATAGAATCGTAGGAGAGACGGTTTGTCTGCTCCATATGATGTACCTGATATAAGTTTCATTAGATTAAGGTCCTTCCTACACCGTTGGACTAGGTCTGTTACATGAGGACCCCAGGTTAATCTGTCGTCTAATATCATACCTAGAAATTTTGCACATTTCTTGTAAGGGATTGATTGGTTGTTCACCACTAGATTTTTTATTCTATAGTACTGTTCTCTTTTTATAGGTATACCGCTGCTCCGCATCTTTATAGCACAATGTCCCTCCGTTATGAAATATGAATGCCTCAGTTTTAAGTGGGGAGATTTTAAACCCCCATTTATTTTGCCATATTGTAATTTTATCTAGTGATGTCTGTACAACTCCGAGGGCTACATCTAGATTCGCATGTGCATTCCAGATCGCGCTGTCATCAGCAAATTGTGATAGGTCTTCTGTTTTACGTGTATTCTTATTAGCATGTTAAGTTCAGTATGCAGTGTGTCAATCATGATGTTGAATAATATTGGACTAACGACGCTGCCCTGGGGGCAACCATTATCTATGTTTTGGAATTCGGAGTGCTCTGTTCCTATTCTGACTCTAATTTTCCTGCCCGTAAGAAATTTGTCAAGCCATAACACCATTCTGTTATTTATGCCCTTCTCTATGAGTTGCTCTATTGTTCCTTTTGTCCACATTAGGTCAAAGGCTTTCTCTAGGTCTAAGAAGACAGCAACGACCGTTTTCTTTTCCATCATAGCTGTTTTAATTACGGTTTCCAGTCGTGCTAGTTGATCTAAGGTAGATCTTTGATTTCTGAATCCTGATTGAGTCGGGCTTATTTTTTGGTTTGATTCTATATGGTGCTTTAACCTATTCGCTACCATCGTTTCCATCACTTTGCAAATTGTTGGTGTTAACGATATTGGTCTGTATGATGATGGATACGTTGTATCCTTTTTAGGTTTTAATATAGGATGATGGTAGCTTCTTTCCAGGAGTCAGGTAGGGTACCGTTTTCCCAGGATTTATTTATAGCCAGAAGCAATTGTTCCATAGATTCAATAGGGAGATGCTTTAAAATTGTATAGTGTATTTTACTGCTCCTGGTGCTGTATTCTTTTTACTTTTAAGGGCAGCTTTTAGTTCTGACATGATGAAACGTCTATTGAGGCAGGTTCCTTCATTTAATTCAGGAATTATTGTTTGTGTATCTATCTTAGATTGGATAATTGGATCTCTTTGTTCTTTAACTTGTCTAAATTCTGGTGTAAGGTTGTCGTTACTTGAAATAGTTTTATAATGGTCTGTGAGCACCTCTGCCTTTTGTTTTTCATCGTAAACTAGGTTGTTGTTATGTAAAATTGGTGGTAGTGGTGGTGTACGTTTACCTCTGATTCTATTGAATTGATCCCAAATTTCTTTACTAGTTTTTTCGTTATTAAGTTCCGAAATAAATTTCTCCCAACCGATTTGTTTTGCCTCATTTAATATGGTGGACGCGAGGGATTTGGCCTCCCGATACTCGTCCCTCCCCTTTTTTCTTTCAGGGTTTTTTATGGTATTTATATGCCTGTTTCCATCTACGCAGACAGTTCTCCCTGTTTTTAATGGCATCCGAGCAGGCCGGAGTCCACCAGGGATTGGTTGGGCGATTGTGTGCTTTGCCACTTGTCTGTGGTATGCATTCCTTACTGATTTCGTAGAGAGTGCTCACAAATTCATTATGATATTCATTGCAGTTTAATTGTTTCTCTATGTGTAACTTAGTTGAACATAAGTGATGGAAACGCTCCCAGTCAGCCTGACCTAACTTCCATTTAGGAATTGTTGCGGGAGTACTCTTATGGTATTGGGTCAAAACTTTAGTAATTATTGGATAGTGATCACTTCCTAGTGTAGAATCGTGTACGAACCAGGAGGACGAAGAAGCTAGAGCTGGTGTAGCTAATGTGATGTCTGGTGTTGTTCCTATACCTTTACTATGTGGGATATGAGACGTATCGAAGGTTACGGCCCCATCATTTAATAATACGTAATCTGTATTGTCTAAAAAGTTTATTATTTCATCACCAGTTTTGTTAGTTTTGGTGAGATAATGCACGTCCAAAAGTGGGTTGTGTCAGTTAAAGTCACCCAATATCAGAGCTTTATTACTTACCTGTTTGGTAATGTTATATAGATTGTGTAGTTTAGTAGCGTTTGTACTGCCACCGGGACCGATGTATACATTTAGTATGTCTATATTACCTTTGTTACCTAATATTTTAATTGCAGAATAAAGAATATTTTCTGTTTCCTTCAGATGATTCGTTTTTAATTTTGTACAAGAAACTCCATTTTTAGCATATTTGCCTACTCCACTACCATGGAATGGATTTGTGGAGTGCGCTATTAAGTTGTATCCTGTTAGAGTTGATGGTTTTGGCATTTCCTGAAGGCATATTACATCGGGTGACAATATGTTAGTTTCTATAGCATTTATTAGCTCTCCCTTTGTCCGTAGAAATCCCCGACAGTTCCATTGAAGGACTGTCAGGGGGTGATTATTACTATTATTATTTCTACCCATATATGTTTATGTTGTATTAATGTTATGTATTATTGCGAACATATTCTGCGTTTGTGCAGAAGAGCGCCATGTTTACTATTCACAGGTTCTGGCTGGGAGGCTGTTTCAGGTTCATTGCTTCTCAGCTGTACTGGAGGCGCTAGAACATTGGGACCTTGCTTACATTGGACTTTACGTTTAGGTTTTTTAGTTTGACGACTACCAAATGTTCCATTCCTGTTAAAAGTTTTTGATTGTTTTTGTGCAAGGGGCATATTGTGTGTTTTGTTCTTATTAGATTTAGCGCACTTATTTGTTTCCCCCACCGGGCTACCCATTGGACTGGCATTTGGGGTGGATGTTTTAATGTTGTTGGTTGCTGCCTCTGTGTGTTGTTTCGTAACATTTCTATGACCTTCTGCTATGTTGTATGTGTTAATGTTGTCGCTGGAACTATTTTGTGATATATTTGATAAGCATAGAGGTGATGACGCTGGGGCGGATTTGTTGGGGCTATTGTTTACGACTGGGCAGCAAGGACTTTTTGCGCAGTCCATGCTGATGCTATGTGACATTTCGGGTTCCATTTCAGTTGTTATGCCGAGTTCCGCCGCCAGTTCTAGTATTGTTGTGTCTATTTCCGTTATTAGTCCAGCATGTTTGCGATTACTCGTAGCTATTGATGGATGCAGGGGTTCAGTATTGTTATTTCTTCTTTGTTTAGTGGGTGGGGTGATGTAGGGTTTTGTCTGGGTGTCGTGTTTACGTGTTGAATAATAGCGGCAGTAACTTCGGGGTGTGAACTGACCTATTTTGTAGATGGGACTCTGCTATGTGACCTATTATTCCTTGCATTTTAATTCCTAAATGAGATTCTAATGTTGTTTCTATCACCGCTATTAGATCCAAAAGTTGATTTTTTGTGACATACTGCTGTATTTCAGTATCTCGCTTGGCGTGTGTATCCATGGATGGTGATTCAGATGCCCGTTTGCGTTTATTGTATTGTGGTGTGGCTGGGATAGTTGAATACTGACTGTTTTGTTGTTGTATAGGTAGATTAGTGGTGGCATGAACATGTGTGGTATTGGTCGAAGTGTGTGTTTGCAGTTGTTCCTTGAGTGCGTCACGCGTTAGTTGTCTTGTTTGATTTTTGTGATTAATGTGCGTCTTGTATTTAAGAAATATCGGGCAGTATGGATCGCTGGCTCGATGGCCACAAGCCTCTAATTCTGCTACAAAGCAATTGTTGCAGAAATCGTTGTCCCTCGTGTATTTAGATGTGCAATCCTTATAGAAGTGTGCATACCCACAAATTGGGCAGTTGACAAAATTGTTTCTGCAAGCGTCTTGTCGGTGACCAAACTGCTTCTTTTTTTCCTTCTTCTTCTAAATACAGACGTGTGAAGAATTGTCTATTAATTGAGTAGACTTGTCGGCATCTAAAAAAAAACACAAATCGCAGTTTGCACGGCAGTTACTAATTAACTGCTTTTAATTGGCAACCATGACGTTAGTTTCGGATTAACGGTGTAATTTGTTAGATAATCAGCAGTGTTTAAAATGAGCGATTAATATTTCGGTGACAAACACACTCGTCTCCAATTATTAGGTTCAAAGTACGTGAAAATTAAAGTCTAGTTTTGGTTACTTTGTTCACAAATACTTTTACCGACAACACGGTCATGCCTCGGGTAACATACAATCTCCCACCGCCGCTAAGCACCGTAAGCAAGTGCCCGTTTCAACGAATATCACGGAAATTGCCGAAGATTTCCGTGATCGCTAACTGGAAAATGAAAACAGATGGTGTCATTATTATTATCTAAAAAGGACCAAAATAATATTAACTGAGAAACAAAATTTGTATATCAATAGATAGAAAAATGAATGAGCTAATTGAAAATACCTGTGCCTTTTTTGTCACTATTCTTATAAAAAGAGATTTTGCAATTTTCCCAACGAAAATCGAGAAGAAAAATCACAATTTTCTATATAAATCATTTAAAAACTACCGACTATGTTTAAAGCTAAAAAGGACCAACATATTTTTATTTTAAAAACACGATCGAAACATCATCATAAAGTACAATAATTGAAGTTTAAAATGTGACTTGTGCATTTTTAATCGGTTGTATAGTTTAAAAGTTACGTAAGAAAAGGTAATAGTCTCCTATATAATTACATATAAAACTCGCCGCTACTGATGCAGACTTTCTACAGGTAAGGTGGCCGCCAAAGTTGGATATGCCGCCGCCCCCTCCCCCACCACAACCACCACCCCAACCAAACTGTATGGTGTTACCACTCAGTTGAACCGTCTCGTTGAGACGGTTCAACTGAGTGTTAACAACATACACTTTTGATGAGAAATCGAAAATTGACTGGGTATTGAAAAGCGATACATGTCCTTTCGTTAATTACTTCGTGACCAGGAAGTTTCGACTCAAGTGTGACAAACTGACGGATGTCTAGTCCCTTGAACGTTTTTTTACGTAATCAAATTTTGTCGTCCGCTGTTTATTTTAATTCCCCTTTTCCTCAGCAAACCATGGGCTGACAACACTTTGGAAATGATTCTAAAATGCTGTTAAACCATGATTTTTATTTTGAAAGGGGACAAACTATAAAATAACGGCAGACGACAATTTTCGTTTCCCGCATTAGCCATTACAATGCTAAATAAATGTATCCACCTACTGTATTTTTTCTCGATGACAGCACGTTTTGGCAGCCCTTGAAAGTTATGTCCATTCCAATTTTCCGATGTGTACATCGGGTGCAAAAGGAGCTGGAGAGTGACGAGGAGGATCGAACAACGAAAGGAAATTGGTAAATCACTCCGAAAGGTAGTTAAATAGCTTGCAGATGATGACACTAAGAAAGCAAAAGCTAGAATGTGAAAATCTGAAAATCGGTACCCAAATTCCACAAATATATATTAAATAATATTTGTTTATCCCTCATGTTAATATGCCATAGAAAAAAGTAGTTTCCCTATACAATCGTCAAATAAAATCAGGGAGAGGGATTCATTTTAATATCTACGAAAACGTATGTACGTTTTGATATTTTTGGGATGTAATGGCCAAAAGTTGGCAGAAAAAACGTGGAACGAACGGTAGTCAAAACCAATTTAAGACGATTTTGTCATATCAAATTATAAGTTGTTTGTTTTCCTTTTCATGGTTGGCTTTCATGACTGTGACTGAAGAAATGACGCTGATGGGTTTTACGACCAGTGTAGATCCAGATCAGACTGTGTCTGATCAGGATCTGCACTATTCGCCATTCCGTCAATGAACCCGCCGCCATGCTTCTAACAAGCAATGTAGATCCGTATCAGGCTATAGTGGCCTGTTTCACCAAACTTCGTACGACTAAAAAGTTAGTAAGTGCAACATTATGTTTATTGCAAATTTCACATTAGCAATGTTTTCTTGTAAACAATTATTGGATTTACAGTTATTGAGCATAGGCTGCATATGCAGCCTATGCTCAATAAATGTAAATCCATCAATTGAAATTTCATGACGATCCTAAATGTGCACATACGAACGTCTTAGTGAAAGGGTCCACTGGTATGGAGAGTGCTATTTGATCAGAAAGTACACAGGTTACAAATCGCATAAGCCCAATTTCTCCAACCAGATATTTTAATTACTAATATCCTGTTATCTCTGCTATCAACAATGTTTGATAATTAAGTGTTTTTAGCGGAAGTATATATATATAGTGGAGTGGGATGAATTCTTCCTAGTTGGCCACACAGGACACGTGTTGCTAGATAGATACAAACATGTTATGATAACAAATTGGCATTATGGAATACAACGCGTCGTGTTATTTCCAGGGTACTCGAACGGTTTAATAGTTATTCAAATACACAAACACAGGGTTTCCACCTGATATCATAATTGGGTCAATACATGAATGTGTTTATGCTTATTATACAAATGTGCAAGATTATAGTTGTAACCAATTGCGAAAGGCGCGTGATATGTTTTTTGCGTCTGAAGAAAAGGTAATTTAAAGTTGATGAACATTTACAACGGATTTTACATTTGTAGTGTGAACCTGGGGGCCGTTTCACTAAACTTCGTACGACTAAAATGTTCGTAAGTGCAAAATTATGACAGTCTGTAAATTTCACATTAACAATGTTTTCTTGTAAACAATTATTGGATTTACATTTATTGAGCATATGCTGCATATGCATATGAATATAACAGGACTAACCGCAGCAACAACGACAACAACAACAAAGCACGCTCACCATCTGTAGTGGAATTAGAGCAGCAGAATTAAGAACAACAATAACAACAATAATAAAGAGCAACACAATGGAAAATACAACAACTATTTCGACAGGATCACGCTATCTAGCGGAGGCGATCAGCAGTGACATGACGTCAGCAGTTTTACCTGTCACCATCGTCGTTGGAATAGAGGCAAGTATGGCGTTCTTTGGCAACTTGTTAATTTTATACGTTTTTGTGTTTAAATACCACAGTTGCAATTTCAAATATTTCGTGCTGTGTCTGTCCATGATTGACATTACCAGCAGCTTGACAACATTACCTGGAGAGATATTCACGCAGACGCAATACTATGTTTATCCGTATCCAATGATTTGCAAAATAAAATCTTTCTTCAACGTGTTTACTGTGATGGCGTCCGCTCTGTGTCTTTTGGTGATAGCCGTTGACAGATTCCGGAAGGTTTGCCGCCCGTTCGGCTGGCAGATTAAGACAAGGACAGCCATGGTTTTGTGCTTAGTTATTCTATTCATATCGACCGTCGTAGCCTTCCCGGTCACAATCTTCTGGGGTACGCACGACGCCAATGTTACGTACAAAGGGGAGTCAGTGATCGTCACAGTATGCGAGATAGACCAGGCATACGTACACACGCACGTACCGTTGGCGTACACGGTTATTATTTCCGGCACGATAGGCATTACCCTAGTATCTATGCTGGTACTGTATGTGTTCATTGTAAAAGCGCTCTTCAAGCGGAAATCACCAAAACACGACGTTCAACCGACTGAAAGGGGAAACGAACCACTTCCACACAGCAACGTGCTGCTGGAAATGCCAAACCTTGTGCACGTCGACTCATCAAGTGCCATAGAATACGCACATTCCAATGCTGACGAGTTCACAACGCGTAGTATGACGGAAACGTCCGATGAAAACAAGAAACAAACTACTCATAAACCACAGTGCAAACGATATCGAGCGACAACGACAACGGAGAGAAACGCCATTGTACGGAGAAAGACGATCATCATGCTGGTTCTAACATCAGTGTTTATTATAACCACGTTTTTGTACCTAACGCTACTCTCGTGTATAGCCATGGACGTGTTATACAATATGTCCAACTCGGGAAAAGCCGTGTATTTCTTCTTCTTGCGACTTTACTTCATAAACCACGCGGTCAACCCATGGGTGTACGGGTTTCTGGACCCGCAATTCCGTAAGGTGATTAAGACCTGCAAGACCTCATTAAAAGCGGTAGTTTCATTTGCCAGTGGCGAAGGGTCTAATTAACCCATTGAATGGCAGTGAAACCCCTCTAACCGGACCCACGGGGAATATATATAGAGAATAATAGGTTAGTCCAATGAATGGGAAAACATATCTGGCAAGGCTCGGGAAACGGGATGGGCGAGGCTCTGCCGAGCACATCCCGTTTCCGTGCAGCGCCAGATATTTTTTTCCCATTCACGTCACTAACCTACTATTCTATTTATCCCGTCAACACCTAAAAATGGCTTTAAAATGCAAAAATAGTATTGACTGGATATCAAAAATGTTTCACGGCACTGTGTTTCACGGCACATACGTACTGTGTTGACGAGATAAAGACGTTTGCTTATATGTGTTTTCGCTCTTATGTATATCCGATTACAATGACGCTTCATGATTGCAAAACACTAGAATGTGTCATGAAGTGCTCAGATATCTGATTTACAGTGGAACATCTCCAAACGAGACACCCTCGGGACCTCCCAGGGTGTCCCGTTTGTCAGGGTTCCACTGTATATGGATAGGATAATTATGTTTCATTGATAAAGTTTGATTATTTTGATTATTTCTACATAAAAATATATGTTGTTACTACTCATTAGAACCGCTCTATTAAAAGTAGGCGCCTAGGTCATTCAAAATTGTTCCTGGCCATGAACATAACGGACCGGATCTATGGATGGAACAGACCGACACATACAATTTTCGAAACAAAAGTATGTAATACATAGAATACCCACCAGCCTTTGTTGCATAGGCCAAGCCATGTAATTCGGCTGACTAACGAGTTTGGGCCGGCCTGTTATGGTCAGAGTTTGTTGTCTGTTTCATCCGAAAAATGTTCCGTTACAGTCAGAATGGACGATGTGCGACAAAACGGACCGTATTTGTATCGTGAAAGAAGAGGGCCTAGTATAGCCATACTATGTAATTTAAAAAGAAATCCGCGATGCCGAAGGTAAAAAGCAAATGTACGTCCGCCAGACTATTAGATATTCGGCTAACCGAATCACTAGAAGACGAGAAAAATGTGGATACCGCCAGCGTCGATAAATACGTAGCAGTTCTTGTGGTGTGTAAATAATTGGGTGGGGTATGGATAAAGGGTGAGCTGTGCATGCGTATGTTGGAGTTACGGTATGATGAATTGGTATTGCGCATTGTAGGATATAGTATGCCCAGACCAACATGTACCCGAATTGTGTGGCTGACACAAAGGTCAACGTACACGTAATAAGACATGCTGCGTGACAGCCAGAACATCACCGTTAAGTAATTGTGGTTGTGACTGGAAACATGAGCCTCGTGGCATTTGTAACCAGTGTAGAGCCAGCTCAGCCTGCAGTCTGATCAGGATCAACACTGATCGCAATTCAGTCCGGGAAGTACACGAGAAAACACATACACTGGTGAAAAAAAGTATATAGTTTTATCATGCACTGGAATGCGTCAGCAGATCATGATCTAAACTGGTAAAACACATAAATATGGGTTATTTGCTTTGTATGTGGATATATGCACGAGTTCCGCAGCGTGCCATATCGCGCGACTTTCGGAGCACAATATCGTTTCGCGGACGAAAACGTGGCATACAAATCAAATAACCTTAACCTTAGTGGTGGTTAACTATTTTACGAGGTTAAACGTAGTTCCGGCACAGACGAATATGAGATCACGAGACGTCAATATGGAAACAATATTGACGCTTTGCATCCCATTGTGTTTAAATGGCAAACGCAAGTAAGTATAGATAATATTCCTCATTCAAGGTGTATGATCACGTGATACTAACAACAACAACAACAAGTATTGAAACTTCCAGAATCCATCTGATTCAAAGTACGTATTCTTTTATATTGTCCTTATTACGTAACGGATTTTGATGAAATATGGCGCATCAAATGCGTCTTGTCAAGTTGCATTTGGTAGTATTTGTATTTTCGCCCAAACTTCTGTCGTTTTTGCGAATAACCGATTTCTGTGTCTCAATTCTTGGCAAAAACGACATAAGTCTATGTCGAACTCCCTGGAAGACCAGATGCAGCTCATGAAGACGCGTTTGCTGCGCCATATTTCATCAAAATCAATTGGATATTAACGAAAATATCAAATAATACTTACTTTGGAGTGGGCGACGTTGTTGTTGTTGTAACCACGTGATCATGCACCTTGTAATTTATCCAGTCAGAACCACAAACACATGTAAGTGCTGTGTGCGCTGTTCACCGTGCATAACCGTGCTCGAGAATATGGTCATTTCTTTATGAGATGTCAGCTGTGGATCTTAGACATATTTTACGGTGAATGTCCACATGTCACCATGTGATTGATAATGACTCGATTGCTCGCAATCCTCTTTGATGGGAATGACATCGTCGAAAATTGATCACTGTCAGTGATGGAAGTTCGCCGGTGCTATGCTCAATAACTGTATATCCAACAATTGTTTATAAGAAAAGATTAATAATGTGAAATTTACAGACTATCATAATTGTGCACTTTACGAACATTTTAGTCGTACGAAGTTTAGTGAAACGGCCCCCTGAATTGTGTTAATCTGTCCATTTGCATTGCTATAGTGTTGCCTGATACAATTACGCTATTTACATTCTCTTCATGCTACGGAGTAAAATAAAGCATTTTGTATTCTAATAATTCTATTGTGTTATTGTATAGTACCGACTGTCAAGCTTACAACGAATGCAGATCCTGATTCATTCCTATAACATTAATTAGAATTACATCTACCTGCTAACGGTATTCGGTATACTGTATTAAGTCGGCGTATACCATGAACAGGGTCATTAACCGGGACCAGGTTTAACCCTGTCAATCTTACATACCATAAAGCCAACATTTGCAAACACTGTAGATACAGATGAGCCCGCTCGTAACGAGCCGTCTCATCAAAATCTACAGTATTTTCCAGAACTTTTCAGATACATATATATTTTTTATAAAAATATTTAACATCTGATTAATGTCGAAAAATCAGCATGCCAGAGCAAGTCTATTCCAGTTATTAGGTTAAGCGCCATGTATTCAAACGACAATACATGCATTTAAACTATCGACACTATTTCCCTCTCATGAACAGACATTATCACCTGAGATAAATGACCAAGAAACTCATCAAACATATGATCGTGGATATTTTCTTGGTGTCCGATTTAGAGAGGTTCCACTGTTTCATGAAACAATATTTACAATATTTTCTGTAAATGATGTCGAGAGTTGATGTTTGACGTCATTTACATAAAATATTACTTTTCGGTAAATAGTGTTCATGTAAAATGATTCTAAAGTGCTGCCAAGCCATGTTTTAATTGAATAAAATACAAAGCATGCATACGTAAAGAACAGACGACATACTAATGATAGCGGGCACTCGTAATGTTTAGAACTGGTGGAATAGTGACACAATTATATAATTATTTAAGTCTTATAAAGAACATTTTGTGCCTACCCAGTAGGAATCTACCTTTAACCTTCATGCCCTTCAAGTGGTCAAGTATGGATAAGGGCGTTGGAAGCATAATAAGATTGGTCCGGCGAAGGTAGGGTGTCTTCCGCCACACCCTCCCCCACCACAACTACCACCCCAACCAAACTGTATGGTGTTACCACTCAGTTGAACCGTCTCGTTGAGACGGTTCAACTGAGTGGTAGCAAAATACACTTTTGATGAAAAATCGAAAAATGGCAAAAACATATTTTGAAATGTGTGCACCGCCTGATATAATATTATCAAACGCGTTCGTTCTAGCGGACACGAAAAACAAAACCGAACTGTCATGGTCAAGTTAACAATATGAAGGTGTATGATCACGTGGTACTAACAACAACAACAAGTATAGATTCAAAGTACGTATTATGTTATAGTGTCCTTATTACGTAACGGAATTTGATGTAATATGGCGCATCAAACGCGTGTTGTTAAGTTGCATTTTGTGGTCTCTTTATTTTCGCCCAAACTTCTGTCATTTTTGCGAAGAATCGATTTCCGTGTCTCCGACGATTCAAAAACGGCATAAGTCTGCGCCAAACTCCCTAGACCACCAAATTCAGCTCATGAACACGCGTTTGCTGCGCCATATTTCATCAAAATCCGCATATTAAGGAAAATATCAAATAATACTTACTTTGAAGTGGGCGACGTTGTTGTTGTTTTAACCACGTGATCATACACCTTGAATATTGGACATGTATAGTTCATGTTTATATAATATTAATACTAATAATTACATTACTAACTGTTTATTTTATAATTTCTAATTATTTCAATTTATTTTTTTTGTTGTCATACGTATTGGTATTTACCTGCCGGACATGTTCCGAAGCCACTGAATTAGATACAGTGAAACCTCTCTAAACCGGATACCCTGGGACGTCCCCAGGGTGTCCGGCTTAGAGAGGTTTCACTGTATATCAGACATTTGATCATTATGAGCCATAGTTGTGTGCTATGCGATCACGAACATACATTATCACCTGAGATAAATGACCAAGAAACTCATCAAAACTAAGATCACTGGTGTTTTCTTGGTGTCGGTTTTAGAGAGGTTCCACTGTATATCCATGTTATAACTTTTATTGTTAAAGCTACATGACCACTCAGTAGACACAAACTGTTCTTTATATAAGCGACACCATCTGATACATGTTCTGGCAAAATAAACGTTCATTCGCCATTACCCCACGTATTGATTGGCATTATTATACATTTTATATCAGACGTAAATTTTCACTGCTATCAGGGACGATAACCGTGTTTCCTTAACATGTTATTACTGTTATATTATTAGTGTTTATTACTGTTTATTATTAGCCGATCTATTTATAGATCGGCTAATATATTGATTATCCATCGAATTCTGAAAAAGTTTGTAGCAACCCTTTTCTCCGCTATTCGGTAATCTACGAACGCGAATTTTTCTGTATCACTTCCAAATTGCATCAACCGATAAAGTTTGCATTTTTGGCAATTAGCTCCGTTTAAAACTTTACTTATAGCCAAATAACACAATTTTGAATACGTAATGAGCTGAACGCCGGAAGAGATTTAACCCGGAAGTTATTGTTGTTGAAGTCCATAGTTGGCTCTAATGGCCATATACGCCAACATACGCCGATTATTGGGCTAATTTAAAGCTTTTATTTATTAAACAGAACAAGTTTCAGCCACGTATAATCGCGTAAAATGTGTTTATTCGGCTAATTTATAATCGACCTCTGCTCAAAATCTCCTTACTAGCAACCCCAGCATTTTCAGGTTTATCCCAGCATCTCGGGTTTATCCCATTGGATCGCGTATGCTCGTCATTTGACGCTTGTTAATATTCACAAAATTTTCCACCAATCAAAACGAAGAATTGCCCTTCATAGCCAACTTTGATTTGTTTACGTATCGTGCAGGGATGGCAGGGATGCATCCAGCACGCGCGATTGCGGCAATCCCCCTTAATTATTGTCAATGCCGCAAATTATTGATTGTCTTGCGCCCGACATCGCGCAAAAAATCAGGGATGGGGCACATTAGGCCAAGCTTGCGTCTATTTTTAGATGACACTGTAACCGCTAGATATATATAGCCCTGGTAGCTCCGCCCACTCGCGTGCTGCCACAGAATTCGGACAAACACACAGTGACTACAACTTTGTGTATTGCGGAGTGTAATTTGTAGATAAATAGAGCATACAGTACAGGTGTTACGCTGGAATATTTCGCAACATAATGGTGACAACAAAACATTGCTGCTATGGCATTGTTGCTATTGGATGGATTTGGGAACGGGTTTCCAAAACCTGCACAAAATCGAGAAAAATGTCAACGCTGGGTACAGAACTGTGGTCGAAAATAGTTTACCATTGACAATGTTACCAGAGACACCTACATATGTTCGATGCACTTTACCCTGATTTGATCGGCTAATAACATCATGCTCTGCATGACTTTTCATTCTCTGTATTTATTTTTTGATGTGCACCGATCACACTTTATAATCTGTAGAAAATATTACTTTTTCAGGTGACGCATTTAATTAGTATAAATAAATTAAAAAATATCGTGCCTCGTTTGCATATGAAAATAGCATGATACCACCGCGAGTCACTATCTCGTTAATTACTTCGTGACCAGGAAGTTTCGATCCAAGTAGTATAGTGGGGATGGAAATGATACCACCTAGGTTGGAGGGTCTTATCGGGGCTCATTATAGTCCCACCTACCACAGGAAAATGTAAACAACTTGTATGCTGAACAAACAAAACTTAACAAAACAAAACGTATGACAAATTATGAAAAAACCCATGACAGAAATATTCATGTTAAACAAACAAAACCTATAGGTATTATGACAAATATGACAAATTATGAGAAAACCGATGACAGAAATTTTCATGTTAAACAAACAAAACCTATTATAAGGTATTATGACAAATATGACAAATCATCAGAAATCCTCAGATAGAAATGTTCTTGTTGAACAAGTAAAACCTACAGGTATACGAAAAAGTATTATGACAAATATAACACCACAACCCCAACACCAACTTCCGAGTTATTGCAATTGCGAGAAAAGGCGAAATCACTCGGGATCACATATAGTAATCGTCTGAGAGTTGAGGAGTTGACCAAACTGATAAACCCAAAATCCTCAGATCAAACCTCCCGAGATATTGGGAAATTGAGGGATGAAGCTAAATCACTCGGGAACACATATAGTAATCATCTGAGAGTTGCGGGGTTGACCAAACTGACAAAAGCAAAAACCTCACATCAGACCTCCAGAGATATTTGGAAATTGAGGGATGAAGCTAAATCACTGGGGATCACATATAGTAATCGTCTGAGAGTGCCGGGGTTGACCAAAATGATAAACACAACAAAGAACAGCGCGTTTACGGAGAGGTCTGAGAGTAAGCTTGTAATCAAAACCGCGCTGGTCCGCGCGATTATTGTGAAACGGTCAAGGCTGGAAGGAGAGCTGTCGAGCTCACCTTTCATAGAGCGGTTGGTGGTATTATTTCCGATAGGATAGTAGATAAACTGATGCCATATATCACTACAAATTTTCATCTTAGGTACGCGTATTCCTACAACCTGAAGCACATCGATGAGGTTGATTCCAAAGGCCAGCCGAAAACTATTACATTCTACAAGAATATCGGAGGAAGTCATTGGATGTCATCCCTCTCCGACGTAAACCGCTGGGTGGCTGTTCAGGAGACCAGGCGGATGGACATCGATACAATCTCTCGCCCAAACACGAAGTGGACATTCGTAAGATGGGTGGAAGTGTGTGTCAAGCTCGTGCAGGGAAAGCGCGGGAAGAATTTGGGTCTTAAGTCAAAATTCGCGGGGGAAGGGCTGCTACCCGAGTGGTTGCGAAATAAGAAAGGTATGTACTAGACCGGTACAATGACGGATTGTGTTTATTTCGATGCTGAGCGATTCACGGGGGGGGGTCTCGAGTTGATAGGTGCTGTGCTAAAGCGCGGGAGCTCAGCCAGGAGTATTTTGGTGAGAGTAAACCAAACCCAGTTCCATTTGATAACTTGAAGAAGGTCGAATAAAAGTTTAAGGTTGGTATTGAAGTGTATGAACCCACAGAAGACGGAGTTTGGTATTTGAGAAAAAACCCAGCACATTACGCCGCAGTCGGCACCAAATATATGACCATCGGATTATTCCAAGACCACGCATTCCTTATAAAGAAGCTTAAAGGAATCACCCACACGTACTGTTGCAAAGAGTGCTCCCAACGATTCACACAAGCCTGCCACCTGACAAGACACGCACGCACCTGTATGCGAGGGGAGACCCAAGTAATCTGCGAAGGTAAGATTTTGGAGCGTCCTAGATCCGCGTACGAAAGGGCATTCTTACCGAAAAGCGCGAAGAGCTACGACGCATTGGAATGGATCGGGCGCGTTGAGAAGGAAGACGGCATCCACATCCATACCGAACAGTGCGGGCACGGTGGCGAGCGCTGGATTGCCGAAGCTCCAGTAGACGGTTACTGTCGGGAAAATAACACAGTGTACCAGTATCACGGCTGCTATTGGCACGGATGCCTGGCACACTCCATAAACAAGCGTGACAAGCTTGACAACACTACCAGGCGGGAGAAAATGATTACAAAGGCTGGGTATGAGTTAGAGGTGATGTGGGAGCACACCTTTAAGAATTCTGGTAAAGTTATAAAAACGGGATGTCCTACCACACTCTACCCGAACCAGAATGTGTACAATTTGAAGCGTATTTGAGCGAAGACAGCCACAAGAGGAAAACGGATTACCTCGAGTTTGAAACCGAGCATGTCCCGATTAGCGTGAGTATTGGTGATAGTATGTCTTCAGAAATAACTCACATATGCGACACAGTCCCCGCGCGGTTGGTAACTAGGTTTATGAAGGATTTGCAAAAGCGCGGGAATGCCATTAGGGAATAGGTAGGTAGAACATTCCGGCCCCCAGATATGGACACCCTGCGGGAGCGGCAGGCTGGGGAGATCGAGCAATGGATATGTCAGGTACCGGTAATCGGGTTCAATTGCAGCAGGTACGACATAAATCTTATCAAGAAGTACTTAGTTGGCGAGCTGTCTGATACAACCAAAAAGGTAATGGTTGGTAAAAGGGAAAACGCTTCGATATTTCTATTCACACCCGAGTTCAGGTTTCTGGGTGTTGCACTGAACCTAGGGCCGAGAGTCAGTTATGACCGGTGGATTAAAGGGTACAGCTGTGAAGCGCAAAAGTCCTTCTTCCCCTACGAATGGTTTAATTACCCAGACAAACTAGATTATCCCGGACTGCCGTATCTAGAACACATGTATTCGAGACTTGCTGGTAAACACTTGATCGATGCCACCCAGCTCGCGGAGTGCCACGCGAATTTCAAAGCGAAAAAGATGACCACGTTCCGGGAGTGGCTGAAGTATTATAACGATTTGGATGTCTCACCTTTCCTGGAAGCATTGGGGAAAATGTGTCGATTTTATAAAGAAAAAGGTGTTGATATTTTCAAGGATGCCGTAACTTTGCCACGTGTGACGATACAGTATTTACTTCGGGGAACGGTGTCTGATAACCCGTTCAATGACAAGCTTCAACTTTACGCGCCACAGGAGGAAACCTACGAGATGCTGCAGATGGCTCTTGTTGGAGGTCCTTCCATTGTATTCTCTAGGTATGCGGAAGCCGGAGTGTCTAAGATCCGATCCACTCCGGAATGGCACGGCAAACAGTGCAACGCGGTGCTGGGATACGATGCAAACGCTCTGTATTTGTCCACACTGAGTAAAGAGATGCCGTGTGGAAAAGAGACGATCACGACGGTCAAAGGTCCCAACAATCCAATTATTATCAAACAATTCTGTAAGAGAGTGATGGAAGGTAAGTGGTTCGGGTTCGCCGAGGTGGACATCGAAGTGCCAGAGAACCTGAATAATAAATTCGAGGAGATGTCGCCCCTATTTATAAACAGGGTTGTTCGCGAGGAGGAAGTTCCCCAGCACATGATGAAATATCTGAGTGCCGCAGGCCGGACTCGCGGTAATGGGAAAAAGTTAGTTGGGGCGCTATCGGCTCAGAAAGTGTTGCTGTACGAACCACTATCAAACAAGGGTTGAAAGTAACTGGAGTGTATCGCTTATTAAACTACTATTCGGGAAAACGGTTCGCGGAGGATGTCACAGCAGCTAGACGAACCGGCGATGTAGATAGCAGCAAAGCTGTATTCGAAGACATAATGAAACTACTCGGTAATTCGTGTTGTGGGAAAATGATAGAAGCGGCGGAAAGACATTTGAATAAGACTTACACGAAAGACGAGGAATGCGTTGATAAAGCGTTGCGATCAGCTTTCTACGATGATTTGACAGAAATAGGAGATGCGTACAAAATATCGAGCAGAAAATCGAAATCATCCGCAAAGCGACCGTTTCACTGTGGGATTGCCGTGTACCAATTGGCGAAGTTGAGAATGTTGGAGTTTTACTATGACTTTCTAGATAAGTATGTGGATCGGAGTGATTTCGAATTGATACAAATGGACACAGATAGTATGTACATAGCCACTAGTGGGAGGGATCTGAAATCATGCATTCGCCCAGAGTTGATGAATGAGTTTATGAAATCAGAACAAGATTGGTTGACCTGGGATAAGTGAAGCGGACGCGAACCAGGACTTTTCAAGATGGAATTTCAAGGGGATCGAGCAATTGCGCTATCGAGCAAGTGCTACTTTGTAGAGAAAGTGGGTTTGCCAACCGGAGTTGGAGGCACGACCAGGCATTCCTCCAAAGGAATGAGTAAACGAACGAATAGTGCAGATTGGGACCGGTACAAAACCGCACTCGAGGGATCTTATGATACAGCGGAAAACAGAGGATTCCTCATGAACAATGAGTTATGAAGACATATTCCCAGCACAAGCTTGGGCTATCTGCCTATTATGACAAGCGGCGCGTGCTGTCTGATAATATTCATACAGAGCCGTTGATGTTGGACGAGAGCCTGACCGACTATGACGACGGACGATCTGGGGGTAGCTGGGTGTCAGAAGGCACCGCAAGAAGTTCTTCGCGAACAAACCCGCGCGATGGACCATCATCCAAATAGTAGAGCACAGGCTCATCGGGTTTGGTAATATATCGATCTAGATGATATACATTGAGAGACCACACAGGATCAGTCGCGCGGCGGCGGCCACATTCGAGCTCTCCCGGTTGATAGAGGTACCGGACGGCAACATCCAATGGAAGACGTTGCTCAGCTAAACCAAGGGGTCGTCCGCGCGAGACGGCTGATGGCTTGTGCGCCACCTTTTTAGACTTCATGGCATCTACGGGCTTTTTACCAATCAATCTGGTCACCTCCCAATTCAGTGCGGAGACCACGGCGGGCAGCCTGGTCACCCACTCGGTCGATCGCGTATGAGGGTCTACAAACTCTTTGGCATATTGGTGTCCGAACAACCTCTCAGGGTTCGATTGAACCGCTCCACGATCGCCTGGTCCCGGTGGATGTTGACGCGGCCGCGTCTGACAGAAACGTCGTGCTTAGCCAACAGCTGAGAGACCACGCCCATGAACTCGCGGCCGGGATCGACCTGGATGAGATTAGGCCATTTGAGAGGACTCCTCTTATATATTCGGGAAAGAGCCTCGGCCACCTCCTTAGACTCTTTCGTGGCCAATGGCTCAGCCCCTTTATAACGACTCGCTACGTCAACGACTGTCAGTGAGGGAGAAATAGGAAATCTGCTTGGTGGACTTCGTTCGGCACCGGCACGTCGAATGTAGGCCGCGGAATATTGTGAGGTGCTGGTAAATAGATCTGCCAGAGGGTCTGCTCTTTGAGCCATTCCTTGGCGGCGTTTTCGGAAACCTTGGTCGCTACCGCGAGGTTCTTGATGGCCGCGAGTCCCTTCCAGTAGCCGCGGGGGCTGTAGTATGTGTTCGCTAGCTTGCGCGTTAGGCGAACCGATAGTTTGGTATCAAGCTTGCGCGTGTCCATCGTATGCGAGGTATTCTAGTAGGGCGAACAATATCCAACATGCCTTCGCCAGATCGCCCGATAACTGCGTCGTCGATACTAAACCGTTGTTGAAAGTTTACACGGCGTGATTCTCGCGACGAAGCTCTTCGTTGATCCAGTCCACACGGTTGATTCGTTTTTTCGCCCATGCTTCCTTTGCGCTATTAAATTGTTCTACAGCTAAATCGTGACGCTTTTTCTCTTCATCCGATTCTTTTCCTATTAACGAGAATAAATAGTTGCTACCGCTGAACGACAATGCGTTCGCCAACGCACCACCTGCTATCGTTGCGACCGCACTAGCCATTTATTTCCATATATTAACAGGTATAATTCCAGCTTTAATTAGATAATCTCGAGTCCCAACTGCGGCCGCTACATTCAAGGTCACGAGCCCTACGTCTCTCGCTGTCATGTCCAATTTGGGAGAGGGCCCTCCGAAGACCATCTTTGATAGTCGAGCAAACCCGATACTGAGACCCGATATCACCACGGCGTGATAAACCGCATTCACTATCATTTTACCTTCGTTTTCAGCCATTATATTTATTGCATATAAAAGGGATCGTGATTAATGTTTAAATGGGGCGCAATCGGTTTCGTAACTTTCTTCGGAACCGCCTTCAACACTGTTGTTGGTTGTTTCGAAAGGTAGTTCCACTCACACAGGGTGCCCACAACTGTCAGACCCCCACCAACAACCCACGGGATGATTTCTATGTAATAGGGGGTAGGAGCTACAGCAACAGCTGTCTTCGGATGAACCCCCAATTGCGATTGGGGTTCCTGAGCTGGAGCGGCTGGAACCCCAATCGGGGATTGCAACGACTGTTTGGCCTCTCGAAGCTCAGCGATAATTTTATCTTGTTTAACTTTTCGGGTGGCAGCGGTTGCCCGCCCAGCTGCCTGTCTTTTTGGTGTTTGTGTCGTGCAACCGGATTCAACAGTGTTGAGGGCTCCTGTGGAGCTTGTTCATCCAACCGCACCTGAGCAGTTGGGGGAGCAATCGGGTTCATCCAATCTCGATTGGGAGTTGGAGCAATCGGGGATTGCGGTTCCGTCACTCTCGCAGGCGCGTCTTGTGTCATCATTTCTGAGCTTATAGTTCGTGGGCATATATGTCCAAATTGACAGTGCTTAGCCGCGGTCAACGTGGTTATCAGCGGAGCTAAGTACATTCCAAACTTGTGATAAATTGAGCAGCAGGCTGTTCTAAGAGTGTGTCCTACAAAACGGTCAGTCTCTAGATCACCAATCAACCCCGCGGTGTCAGATATAGGGCAGCGGTAGCGTACAAATGAATAGCCGCCGATCCAAGAGTTTTCGTCATCTCTGCGCCCAATTTAGTTTCGTATCGCGCATACATTTTATCAACCTCGACATCTGACATCTTGTCCACCTGACAAACTGAGAGACGCCGACCGAAATACCGCTCCGATTGTCCCCCAGCAACCAGCGCAGCAAGTCGCTCGCGTCGCGTCGTGTTTTCATTTTCTTTCAGGACCGTATCGGCAGTCGTGCCATCTTTAAGGAAACATATATCGTGTCGGTTCCTACAGTTTCTTTGGGAAAGATGTCGTGTCGGCAGTCGACACGACTGTCTCTTCCATTAGCTGATCGAGAAGTTCATCGCAGTTCATTATTTTATTTTCAATAATTATTACTATTCTGACTAGCCTCATAAGTCTAACATGTTGCCAAGCGTACCACCCGATACTTATGCTCACCGTTATGCTCGCAACAAAGCTCGCAGCGGAGCAACAAATTAATTCCCACATTGTTAACCATTGTTCAGCATTTGTTCAACATTTGTTAGGTATTTGTTAAGCATTGTTCAGCAATTGCTCAGCATTGTTAAGAATTTGCTCAGCAGTTACTAACGAGCGTTAAGCAATTGCTCAGTAATTAATTGAAAACTTCGTAAGATGTTGGTTGATCAGTCTTTAGCAGAAGCTTGGCGTGCTTAGTTTCCGAAAGTATATGTCGAACATCCAGGCGCTCCTCGCGCGTTGGGATAACGTCGTTCTCTCGAAGACAGTCATCGAATGAGTCTCGACCCTTGCAATGAAAGAGGGCGATCCATTTCGTTTGCTCGCGCAGATCCTTGAGGACGGCGTTGTACTTTTGAGTGGAGATCCATACGCTTTGCCCCGCATGCTGGACGAAAAATGCGAGCTCAGAGAGCATGTCCTTCTTTTTGGTCATCGCCGCCTTGGCCGAGCAGTCGTGAATCACGTATAGGGTGGGCTCGCCCTGGAATATTTGGCATAAACCACGCAGCCAATCGTGAAGCCTGTCGCCGGGGTCAATAACGTATACCTCAGGGTCGGTCCATATCCACGGGCGTCGCTGATAAGTCTCGTTGTGCCGCACAGTGGGACACAGGATCACAATGTGTCGAAAGATATCACGGTAGGACCCCTCGAGCAAGTCGAGGATGAAAACTGTTTTTCCACATCCTGTCTGCCCACATATTATGGCAGTGTGGGCATCACAAACTGTATTTAAATCTTAAAAATGATTTTTTATTAAATCAGTAGAGCGCTGAGACGTATCGACCATCTTCGATGTTGAGTTGTGCGTCACATCGACCTTCGTGATTTTGCTCCTCGAACAGCATCAGTATACCTTTCATCGAGCGGACGGGTACATTGGCGTTAATATTCCACAATGTGTCGCTTTTGTCTTTCGTCATTTTGCGATGGCGAAAATCTCGGTCGTAAAGTATGGCAACGCGCCCGGCGTACTGGGTTCTGATCAATCGCGCGAGTTCGGGCATCCTGACCATGTCGTACTCCAATGAAACATTGTCGATCGTATACGTTGATGCCATGTCGGTGGCTATGAGAACTCGGCCGTAGTCGTTGAACGTTAGTTCGTATTGGAGGCGGTCAGCCAAAGCGCTCTGATAGTAGGGCATGTGACTCTCCAGCAACTCAAAGTCGAGTGGGATGTAGAAGCGGTTGCCGTAAGCGGCCGCGATCGCGTTGTCAATCGCGTCGTTATCTGCCTTGTTACCAGCCCCGATTCTAAGTTTGGTAACGTTCTTATTTTTGCTGGTGTCAATACCCTGATATACAGCGTTTTCGCGCTCTTGCGCCGTCTTCCATAGGTCCTGATAGCAATGGTAAACGTCGCTGTCGTCGATCGACATCACCTCATTACCAGAAATCTTTATCATGGTCTGCTTGACGATGGCGCGACCCACGTTCTGAACGACGGTTCGGTCCACGTCTGTCGACGTCAGCGAAATAGTGAAAGCGAGGCGAACAGTCCCCGGCACAATGATGTGGTTAGCTCCGATGTTGGGAAAGCAGGCCAAGAGCTGCTAGTTCTGGTCGATCATCGATGGGTTGTTCGTAATAATGACGCTTTGTCTAATGCCTTTCGCCCCAAGGGGCTCCCGCAGTCTGCGGTATGGATTCAGTTTGCGGCCGTATTAACTCGAAGACATATTTAAATATTCTATTAAACCCGTATGGTTTTTTTATTTAATACATCGTTAAAAATGGAGGATTACGATATGGAAGAATTCGGCCGAGACGATTATCTCGATGATGATGACATCGGCGATGACATCGATGATGACATCGATGCCGAAACGCCCTTCATAGAGACTCCAGTTCCAATTCGTGAATTGGGGGAAATAGGTGGCGCTACCAGCAAAATTAGTCTAAGTCAGGAATTAGTCAAGTCAGCTGTAGACGACTACTACAACAGTTTTTCAGAAAAAGGTGAGGTCCCATCTGTCGGCCGCGACTACTCCAAGTTCGAATTGGATATGAAGGGTAGGTTGCGACTAAAAGCATGACATATCCCGATCGTCAATATTAGGACCGGAAAACCCCTAGCGCTGAACACCATTGCCGGAAACAGGGGCGGTGGACAAATCGTAAAGGACGAACTCGGATTTCCAAATTGGAAGCCTGGTAAAACAATTATGCCGGCCCGAGCTGTAGAGGCCATACAGTCTACCGACGAAACGATGGCGAAGACGGCCGCCGCGATAGAAACTATCGAGCTCAGCGAGATCCCTCAAGTAGCCACCGACGCTATTCACACAATGGAGCTCAACGAAAGCGAGATAGATGGAATACTCAGCACGATGTATGACCCACCGTTACCTCTTCGTGAACTCCGGGGCCTCGATAGGGCTATGCAAACGGTCCGGGGTGAATTGGTCCATAACCTCTCCAAATTCAAGGCGCTGGATGAACATATCGCGCTAGAAGAAAGAAAACTTGGGGAAGTCCGTGAAGATAGAGAATCTACCGAGCGGATCACCGAACGCCTGTGGTCGTTGCGTGATGAAAGAGCAGCTCGCTTGGAAGCTGCATCGGTTTGCCGTGAGGCGCTCCGCACCAAAATCAGTCGGATCCGCGAAACTATCTCGAGGGTTCTGCACGAGGAGACGACACTCGGTGAGCGACTTCGCACTCTGATCAAACAGCAGGTCTTCACAATAGTAAGCATCCTCGTAGCTCTCGGCATGATCGTATCAACCATAGTTCTAGCTATCGAGCTGCTCGTAAGCGGTGCGGCGGCTGCACCCGCGCCAGCACCCGCGCCAGCACCCATGCCATCCGGCGGAGCAAAGGAGTGGGCAAAAAAGCATCTAAAAGCCTTAGCCAATCTCCTGGCTAAATTAGCTGGAAAGGCGGCTGCCGCAATGCCTGGGTTGATCGGGAGTGTCGTCTCCTACTTGTTATCTATATTATCAAAAACAGCCGGATGGCTCGCCAAAAATACTTGGGCTTTAATCGTGGCGATCGCCGGTCTTCTATTATTCTCCGCCCGAGAGTTCCTAAAACCAAAGCGCGAGTAGTACGATCACCACGAGGGCGACGACGAGCCCTAATTTATCCTCCTCGTGGGTTGTAGTTCTCGCTCCTGTTCCAATTTGTGAATTGGGGGAATTGGTGGAACTTGGTGGTGTGTCCAATTCGTGAATTGGGGTTGGTGGGCTGGGTGTATCCAATCGAGATTGGATGAACCCGACCGTCTTGGGGGCGCTTGATGATATCCGCGTTCACTTTACCGTTGTGGCCGATTTTTTGATTGGTGGTGGCGATTACGATCTGATTATTGTAACAGTCAACCGGGTCGTCTCGTCTTGCTCGGCGCCATATAAAGACCTATTCCAAATACATAGTCTACTGGGGTGCTGGCATTCTGCAAAACATATTGATACCGACTGATCGCCGCCGGGAGGTCCACCGGTTTGTTTATTGCGTCCTCGACATTTGCCAAGAACTGTTTTTGTGCGTCAAGCGCCTTCCCGTCTCCTATTATAGAACTGCGCGCTTGCGCCTGTGCGCCGAGGATGGCCCAGACGTACGTGCGAATGGAGTCGTTGAGGCGGGTAACTACAGCCCCGGTGAACCCTTTCCCCCTATGCAAAATGAAAGTCCCCAAGCCGATATCGACGTGTTCGTGTTGTTCTATGTAGTCGATTTTAATAGGCTCGTGGTATTTACACCCGGCAAAATTACAGTTAAGGATTTGATTTGGTGTATATATCATGTTGGTAGGATTAAAGTCCCCAAGACTTGTGTCCGTTACGATGTTACCATTTACAAATATATCACCTAACCCACCATTTTCATGAACTGTTTTCTGTTTCCAGTCTGTATTTTTAGAAATCTGAAATTCGTTACACAGTCTTTCGTAGGCTTTGTGGTCGTACGGGCTGTACAGAGGGTCCCAATTATCCTCTTGGGTAGTTCACGCTCATCTCTTTGAGACTCCTCCTAATAGTATAGTAGATGTGAAAAGTATAAACACTTTCACGGAAAGCGGTCAGATTAGGCTCCATGTGGTTTATGTAAGAGACCCCACACCCTGTTGTGGCGCAACACACGACACAATTTAACTGGTTCTGCCAAAACTGCATCGGTTTTGCTTTCCACGCGTCTAGGGTTTCTTGGGTAGTAATTTGAAAAAGTTGTATCAAATCCGGTGTCTTCGTTTACTCTTATTGTTTGGTTTATTAGCTTTCTAATTAAGTATTGGATTCCTACCGTTAAGTAGTACACACCTCCCCCATCGTACTTTGCCTTTGAATTGAAGCTAAATGCCTTGGTATTCAACGACATTTTAATCGGAGTTTATTATGTTTGCTACTATCACTAATGTTCAAAAAGAGAGTTGTGAACTTCAGAAGTCAATCGACAACTGCTGCGGAAAACGTCGGGTAGGCCTCAGATCAATCACCTTCACGGTTGGGTGGCAGAATGTGGGGAAGATCGAAGGGTTTTACTATGTGAAGGATAGACAACAAGTATGTGTAAAGTTGCCTCCCGGACTGTGGGGAACAAGACAGCTCATATACTTTGTTTCCACAGAGCTTTACGGTATAGTCAACCTCACAGTATCGAAGGCTACCGGACTTGCAACAATGACCATCGGCCCAGACAGCCAGATAATGACCTCACCGATGTTGGGTATTCAACTCGGGTTTAGAGAGACATACTCCGCGAATAAAGGCGTGCTTGCCCCGGGGGAGTACGTCGGTGATAACCCGGTGGACTTCGCCTTCACGAAAACTCTCAGGGTGCACCTGGATAGGGTGAACACATCGTACAACACGGTAGACGGATCTCCCAGCACATTACTGAAAACCGTGCAAGCCAGTGATTGCTTCTTTGGGGAGACTGTGACCCTAGACTTCCCATGCCCCGAGATGAATGTTTTGGAATCGGGACATATCCACGAATTTACGGTCTCTATTCTTGATTATCAAGCGAGAGAGTTAAAAAATTATTACCCGATTTCGGTCGTACTAGAAATTTCCAATTAATTCAAACAATTAGACTCAAGTTCGTAATAGAATTATCAATATTATTGAAAATGAGTATATACGGACCAGGTAGTTCTTCCAATTCCAATCGCGAGTGGGCGACAGATACAAATTCAATGAATCCGAGTAACAACCCAATCGAGATTGGAGCTCCCGACGGATCCAACCCCACAGGTGATTTTTTAACTACCGGAGAAACCATATCACTGATCAATAGAACTATATCGCCGGCCACGGACGATATACATAAGAGTCTACTATCAGAACTTAGAGTACATGCCCTGGCTGTGACTACACAAACTCGTGAAGAAACACATACAGAACTAAACGAACTAGGCGGGAAAATAACCGAATTTCGGGAAGAGGCCCGGTTGGGGATTGAGGGAGTCCAAACGGGTATTGAGAAAGCCCGAGAAGCCCACCAGGCGGCCCTTACGGAGGCTTATGGGGTGTTGCGCTCAGAGGCTCGGACGGGCATTGCGGGATTAGGAACCCGAGTGGTTGAATCTATCTGCGCCGTTGATGACTCACTTGTCGCGGTTGATGATAAACTAAACCGATTTCGTAAAAACGCTCACAAAGCACTTGAGGATACCTCTGAAAAGGTTCGTGTTGAGGCCCATACCGCTATCTAGGAGCTTGCCGCATTGTTGGACACATCTGTAGAGCAGTTTAAGTTATTATACCGCATAAACCCCATCATCACAGTTTGGGCTGAGAAGCGGGGCCATTAAATGAGGGGGCATATGAATATTCATTTGGTGCCAAAGCGAGCAATAGATATGGGGGATACGTCATGACATTTCCAGGTACACTTCTACGAATGGCGGTCTGTTCGGTTAATGCTAAGGGTAAACCTGTGGGCGCGGTCATCGTAAATCTCGTATTGGATGGGGAAGATCTGGCGGTTGGAGCCGCTAAACTCGCTGGACAGAGTTCAGGGGTGGTTTTGTTCGCCGGTGATGATCCAATTAGACTTTCCAAAGGTAGTGTTATTAATTTTGTTACGAAATTCGCTGACCTAGCGAGTTCTTCCACTGTTGTGACATTGTTGATTGAAATAAATTTGTAAAATACCAATATATTGGATAATATGAACGAATCACCGCTTCTAAGCACGCTTCCAATACCAACAATGTTGCACCTCAGTCCATCAACACCCCAACCGCGATTGGAAAAATTGGATGATATTGGTTTTGGCGAAATAAGTTCAGATTTTAGGTTGGAATGCAGGAAATTCTAAAACGAGAGGGGGAAACTCGGAGGGAAAATGTTAAAACATATAGACGAGCGGCTAACATAGTGCAGGGGGTGAGCACCGTGCTGGCAGCAATTTATATAATGGGTGGGGCCGGAACCGCTGCATTGTTATCTACAGTCTTGGCAATTCCCATTGCAGGGGGTTTGAGCGGTGTAGCCACTGGGGCGGGACTGCTGTGTATGGCGTTCAGAGTAGTGTGGAGAAAATTCGAAAATAAAAGTAGAAAGCACGACAGAATATCGGTTCTCGCGAGGTCTAAGAAAAATAGCATCGACGTTATCGTGTCCAAAGCGTTGGCCGATAACAATATACGCTGAATTTGAGTAGGTGATGGAGATGTCTCGATATATGAGGATTTAAAAAATACTATTAGAACGAAGGCACGTGCCACCCTTCCCAAGACTGAGAATACTGATTGGGATAAATTTAGGTTAAAACTGGGTGATAAATTGGGAGGAAAAGTTACAACGCCACCGTGAGTATGTCACCCACCGGCCACCATACTTATCGATAAACACAAACCTTATATATAGCGTCTCGAGATAGCTTGTCGCCAATGGCTAAACCAATACACACCATCAACTCCGTTGAAGCTATTGGAGAAATACACCGGCGGTTTATGAACAGGTAATGTTTTCATAACTGTGTGATTTAAATCAATACACACCGTGGCCTCGATAAGGTGAAGTTGGAACATTTTCGTCTGCTGATAAAATATCGGGTTTATTCATTGAGCGCTGTATCTGAAAAACAGCGGTCGGATACGAACGCCGAGTGTATTTCACCTTATCGATTATTGGGATATAGTGAGGGAAAAGTTACAACACCACCTTCGATAATAGGCCTCGGTTTCGGCTACTATTTCATGTTAAACAAACAAAACCTATAGGTAGACCAAAGTTTGATATGAAGCCATATATTTGTCTCGATTGTGGCAGAGAATCCGCGACATCGCGCGAATTGGGGGTACACAGGTGAAAGGCTTCGTGTAGACCCACCAAAGTCTTGTGCGAATGGTGTGGAAAATCAATGGCTAGCGCGGCAACCGTAAAGTTACATAAACTCATGAAATTAAATCCGATATCATTAAACATAGAACGCGGGTAAAAGGCTACGAAATCGATTTTTAATCTCTAACCACCAACTTATAGGAGTGTTTCACACTCCTATAAATAAATTATAGACCCTATGTTAGAAAAAGGACTTTCCTGTGGTAGGTGGGACTATAATCAGCACAGATAAGACCCTCAAACATAGGTGGTATCATTTCCATCCCCACTATACTACTACCCAAGTGTGAGAAACTGACGAATGTCTAGTCCCTTGAACGTTTTTTCACGTAATTAAATTGTGTCTTCTGCTGTTTATTTTAATTCCCCTTTTCCTCAGCAAACAATGGGCTGACAACACTTTAGAATCATTTACAAATGGAAATGATTCTAAAATGCTGTTAAACCATGATTTTTATTTTGAAAGGGGACAAAATATAAAATAACGGCAGACGACAAATTTCGTTTCCCGCATAGCCATTACAATGATAAATAAAAATCAGAGGACTGAAAGTCCTGAAATCCTTCGCAGTACGTGCTCAACCATTCACACACAAAATCATATATACTCCATTTCAAATCAATATATTCGTCGAATCAGTATACATTATCAATGCTGCAAAAACAATGTTTATCTTGACAAACATTATTGTTCAAAGTAATTTCACCTTGACCTTGGACATGAAGGCCACATGGGTGTGGTGCATGTATGGAATGAAAATATGGATGATGATAAGGAAGTATATGAATTTTGAAGTCAATCTGACTTACGGTTGCAGAAAACTTTAAGGCAAATCGTACGGATGCAAATGTCTAAGTAATTTGACCTTGACCTTGGAAATGAATGCCACATGAGTGTGGTATGGAATGAAAATATGGTTAATGATAAGGAAGTATATGAAGTTTGAGGTCCATCCGATTTTTTTGTGAATTTCGGATTGGAATTATTAGAAGTACATATACATTTACTCCTGCAACACAACTTATGAGACAATTTTCATTTTACTGCCTGTCACGTATTCTTACGTCACATGACCCTATCATTTGATGATCCATTCTCGAGCGTCTGCTTGTTTAATCAAGCATGCCTTCCGAGTCATGGGAATTTCTTATATGATTGCCAACACCTTGTTTTCACCTCATATTTTACTTTCCACATGCAAATTAATTATAAAAATGCTAGTATGACAGAAAGTATTCCATTATATATGTATTTTAAATAAATCCAAGTGACACAGGTTTCTGTTAAATTATATAGTAGCAATCAATGGTGGAATGTAACCTTGTAGCGTATGACTTATTCAGCAAATAATATGAAGGTAAAACTAACCTAAATTGTGTAAATTTGCTGTAAGAATTATATTGCTAACTTATGTTTCCGCTGACTACACACTATTCGATATATCAGGGGGAGGGGGGGGGGGGGCGTTTCACTAAACTTCGTACTACTAAAATGTTCATAAGTGCCAACTTATGATAATCTGTAAATTTCACATTAACACCGTTTTCTTGTATAGAATTATTGGATTTACATTTATTGAGCATAGGCTGCATATGCAGCCTATGCTCAATAAATGTAAATCCAGCAATTCAAATTTTCAGGCGATCCTGAATTTGCACTTACGAACATTTTAGTTGTACGAAGTTTAGTGAAACGGCCCTCTGAGTTGCAAGCATCATCTCCTCGTTTGCAAATTACATAATATTACTGTCTGTTTCACGAAACCTGGCCAAATTATACCACTATCTAAACAACGCAATGTTTTATTCGATAATATTAAATTTTATTATAATTTAAGAATGAACCTTTTTATTTCGCGAAATTTGGTTCAATATTGATTTTATTACGAAACCACAGTTAGTAGATTTAACACACTAAGTATGATAACAGAGCTAGCTGTATTATCAACAACACTACATATAGAGAATAGTAGGTTACTGTCGTGAATGGGAAAACATATCTGGCAAGGCTTAGGAAACGGGGTGGGCGAGGCTCTGCCGTTTCCGTGCCGCGCCAGATATTGTTTACCATTGACGGCACTACCCTACTATTCTATTTATCCAGTCATGCAAAAAAGCAACCCCAGCCGCATCCTCAAAATCGGAGATTCGACTAGTATGACAACCGTACATATTCATACGCAGTGATTAGGTCATATTGACAGGATATCAAAAATTTTTCACGGCATCGTGTTTCACGGCACATACGCACTGTGTTCAAGGGATAAATTATAAGTCGGCCTACTTCCTAAGTCAATCGCTATCCAGTATCGCTCTCCACATATTTGATATAATGCAAAATTTAACCCCAATATTTTACTTATTAACAAATTTAATGACGACCTGCTCGACAGGAAATGGAAAATCAATACCCGGATTGGAGACGACATTATAAACCTGTTTATTATTACGTATGTTATTTAAAACACAATCGATGTTTAACGAACTAAATGCTGCGATCACATTTACACGTACAGTATAAGTTATTGTTCACATATTGGATTTCCATCTTACATATACAAACAGCTACAATGTATGGATATTTCAGTGAAATGGGACCGTATACGCGCATCCCGTCACACTTACAAAGCAATTATGGGTGCAACCAATGGCGCTATTAATTACCATATACGCATGCCAACATTTTTATACTCCATGACAAAATCAAAGGACTGAATGTCATGAAATTCTTCGCAGCATGTGTTTGTGAATGAAAAATAGACTAATTATTAATCTAAAGTGGACAACGTTTCAAGTACATTGTAGTTTGAAGACTTGAAGACTAGAAGGGATGCGGAACTTTTGACAGGATTGAAAAGTCGATGCGCGTGATTCTGGAGCATCTTCTGTTCATAGAATCCTTTGGGACAACTTCCTCATGACGCATCTCATACGTAACTTAATATGCTGCTATAAAATGTCAATCGTTTGTAAAAAATGCTCTTGTTTATACATGTATATACGTTTGTAATGTGCATTTTCATTAAATGGAGGAAATGAAGATCACAAAACTATTCATGACCATTTGTCAGTTAAAGCTTTTGTCCATTTTGTCCATTTTGTCCATTTTAGCTACGGCCTGCGTGTTTTAATTTAAGATGAATATGTGAGCACGTTTGGTAAATAAGTTCGAAAATGAGGATACGGCTTCTATCGAGTTTACCAAGATATATAAATTCTTGATATATGAGTCAAATAGAGAATAGTGGGTTAGTGCCATGAATGGGAAAAAATATCTGGCAAGGCTTAGGAAACGGGATGGGCGAGGCTCTACCGAGCACATCCCGTTTCCGTGCCGCGTCAGATATTTTTTTCCCATTCACGGCACTAACATACTATTCTATTTATCCCATCAACACCTACAAATGGCTTTAAAATGCAAATAACCCCAGCCACCGCACATATTCACACGCAGTGATTAGTTCCTATAGACAGTATATCAAAAATGTTTCACGGCACCGTGTTTCACGGCACATACGCACTGTGTTAACAGGATAAATGTAATATCGCATGCATGGTGCACGGCCAATCCCATATGTTGAGTAAGTATATGCTATCCGCGTTAGCCACGCATTACATTTACGTTCGTAGAGGTACCGGATAGTACCGGTACCGGATAGTACCGGTCCCGGTTAGTACCGCTATCGGCTTATAGGATCGCACATTTCGTCTTATCACTGCCGAAATGTCGAAACGGTCAATAACTATTCTGAGAACAGAAACCGAAACCGAGGATTGTATTTGTGCACCGAAATCACGGAGTTACGAATCACGAATAATCGAATATGTCGGTTAATCGTCCCACCCTTAGAATACGGAAACATTTGCAATAACATAAATTTAGCACAAAAAACAGCAAATAAAACATGTATTACACTACTGAAATGGCGATCAAGCTAAGTTGTTAGAACTATTTTATGGCGTACCCGTGTTTTTAAACAGTTCAACGCGCAAAATATGTGCTGCGATCGACCTATGCTAATTTGTATAAAAGTTGGAAGACCTCAAATGTGGATGTTTGTTGTATAATTCTTCGCTCGCGCTCGAATAATCAAAGTTCTGAAATAACTGAAACTGTATCGCCAGAAACAAAAGTAGGAAAGTGTGTCTGCCTCACACCGATGATACCCACATTGGCAGCCATTATAACAATATTGATCTTGTGTGGGGTGCATTAACTACACCCGTCGTAGACATATATATTATATACCAAATTGGAATATAAAGACATACCTTTAATTAGTTTAAACATAGTTAAGCATATAAGTACAATGGGCTTGGGCTACAAGTTATCACAACATTAGTTACAGCCCTTACCCAAGTAGTTCAACAATACAGCAATTTAACAGCAATGGCGATAAGTATACATGTATATGTACTAATTCGTCGATAGATGTGTACTGCAGTTGATTTCAGTGTTCGTTATTATCAGGTGGTAGTGGATGATGTTGGCAATGGAAAGCATCCGATAGAGCTTGCGTCCCAGGCATCCACCAATGGTGTTAAACAGATATTTTCGTAGTTTTAATAAAATCTTGTACAGCTTTAAAAATAACAGTATTGCACTCATTATTTTCTTCAGGTATGCCATGCAAAAGTATATGCGCGTTTAGAGGATACAATTGTCACAGTGACTATATAACTAGGTACTTGATTATTGTTGGCTTTGTACATGATCTAAAGCTTTTGAATACTACGTCGAAGAGATAGAAGTTGCCATCCAACTTCTTGCATTAAGTTGTCGAGTGATACTGACCGTGTTAATCCTGTTACTATTCTCGCGGCTTCATTCTGAATTATTTCCAACGAATCCTTTTCATATTCTGTTCACCCATCCCAGACTGATGCAGCATATTCTAGAATAGGTATCATATAATATATATATATATTTGGTTTAAAGACTGTATGCTTATCTTACAATTTTGGTTACGCATTATTCCCATAATTATATGTTGTATATGTGTATACCATTTTCCGTTATTGCTCATTGTTAAACCAATATGCTTATGATCATCAACAAAGATTATGGACGTGTTCTGAAAGATTAAGTTTAAGGGTCGATCAAGTTGCCTTAATGTTAGAAGCATCGCTTCAGTCTTGTTCGGATTGAAACTAACCAACCATTGTTTAGCCCAATCAGAAATAATTAGCAGGTCATGATTTATTATGCCTTCTAGATCATCAACATTTGTTGTGGAAAAGGATAGAGAGCTGTCGTCAGCAAATAATCGAACAATACTTAATAGATGGTCAGTTATGTCGTTGACATATATTATAAATAGTAATGGGCCGAGACCCGAACCTTGCGGTACGCCTGCAGTAATTAATTTGGTATCTGATGTTGTGGACCGTATTGTTACGGACTGTTTTCTATTCGTCAAGTAGTTTTCGATCCAGTGTAAACTACAACCATTTAATCCATTGTGTCTTAGCTTAAATATTAACCCCGTATACTATACTCATTCAAAGGCTTTAGAAATATCACAAAACACTATACATGTAGATTGTCATTCATCAAATGCCTGACATATTTGATGGTGAATGTCTATAAGTTGATATACCGTTGAGGGGCCTGGTAAAAAACCCAGATTCCCTGTTATACATCAATTGTTGTGAGTGCAAGTGATTATAAATATGTTTAAACATTATTCTCTCCCTTACCTTACATATACAGCTTAATAACGATATCGGGCGGTGATTTGAAGGCTTCTGTGGACACCCCTTTTTAAATAGAGGAATTACACTTGCTAATTTCCACGTCATCGGAAATTGACATTCATTGACAGATCTATTGAAGAGGATCGCCAGAGGTTTTGAGACAGATGTAATAGTTCCTTTTAATATTCTATGACTAATTAGATCGTATCCACAAGCTTATAATTAGTTTTAAAAATGTTATTATACCGCTAACCTCAGATGCATTTATATTAATCGTACTTGGTTAGTTTTTAATTAAAACGGTAGCAAAGAGTTATTATCATCAACAGTTGATTTGAAAAGAAGAAGTTGTGAAGACAGTTTGCTTTTTCGGCATCAGAAAAATTTAATTTTTCGCTGTTACCGTCATTGGTTTTTAAAGGAGGAATATTATCACTTTACTTACTGTCTTTCACAAAGTGTCGGACTAGCTTCCAGAAATATATTTTGTTATTCGAAAATGATTCTGTTAGATTAAACTCTATGTCACTATAAAATGTTTCTCTGGCATGTTTTTCATATTATTAGCTTTATTCCGAGCTGTTTTGTATCTATTCCAATCGTCCACCCGTCCAAATTGTATTGTTTTCTTTCGTAACTTACCCCTTAGCTTGTTGTTTGGCGAATTTGAGAACCACACCATGGTTTATCGTTAGGCCGCACTGTGACTTGACTGCATGGAATGCATTGCTTAGCTAGATCAATGAACTTAGATGTACATATAATAGATGCATCATCTACCATTATTTAAAATTGTCCAATCAGTATTAAGCATGAGCTCGTTAAATTTAGCAAAGTCTGCTCTTTTATACAGTTCGTTTATATGAACTTTCAGCTGGTATGATGACACATGTAACCTTATGATCACATATGTTTGGCGAAACAGATAATACATCGCTTTTGAGAACAGAACGATCTGATATTGGTTAACAAGAATTGGACCTAGTAAGGTTGAAGTAGTAGCTGTTTCCTGGGTTGCGGATGTAATTATTTTTCTCAATGAATTCATAATCATTACATCGTTTAATTTGTGGTTTTGTACATTTAATTGATCTTCATTTACATCGCCAACAATAATGATATTATTTGTTATATCGGATGGCAATTCTAGATTGCGATTAAGTAATTCCCAAAATTTGATATTTGACGACGGAGGTCGGTAAATATTGCCATTCCAGAACATTTTACGGTTTGTCTTAACTTGAATCCAGATGGTTTCATCCCAAAATATTTCTAAATTTTGCATTCTTTCTGATAATAAGTGGTCTGCGACATATACTGATATACCCCCAGAATGTGGCGATTTGTCCTTTCGGAATGCTAAGCCATATACATTCAGTTGTAAATTGCTTCTTTCTATAGCGCATGATACGTGCGTTTCTGTAAAACATAGAATGTCGAAGTTTGTAAAAGAGGTCTCGATATAACTGACCTTATTGCGAATACTTCTAATATTTAAATTTAAAATTGAAAAAAAAAAATCAATCTCATTGTCAGGCCCTGGGTTTCTTTCAACATCACCAGCCAGCAGTAGCAAAATCAAAGATATTATTGCTAGGCAAATACTGAGGTTAAATAGTAATCCGGATCCTTTACATTTAAATATATTGGTTAAACAATTACCTATATCCGTTAACACATTCATTCAGTATTATATATAAAATGTCAGTAGATATTGTAAACGCAAGCAATATCGGCTGTGAGCTACAATTAAAATTACCTATAGCCCTCCATGAAGCTAAATCATTACCCATTCGGCTTATTAATTCAATCAGATGTATGTTCACCAATCTTGTCAACATAGTGCATGTACCTATAATAGTGACATTCAAACATCAAATACGTTTGACTGAGAGAAGGAAGATAGAGCGAGTAAAAAACAAAAAGAATACTAGAAAAACAACAAGATGATACTGAAGCTGGTAGGAACACGTAAATGCCACATGCAAATACAACTTCCTAACATGTGATGCAGAACGGTGTTCAGGTTTTTGTGGCGGGATGGCTAGTTCAGTGAACTATTCTCATATACAATATCTACTGCAAAGTATCGTGTGTTAGTTACAAATCATTTAACGAACACTGTAGACCCCGATCAGACCGCATGTCGAGCCAAACGGCCCATGCATGTAATCCAGTGACATAATGCTTTCTTTATCGTTATAATAATACGTACCTAAAAAACACTCACACGTGTCACTGGGAAAAACGATCTACTTGCGTTTATTAACCACAATTATGTCACAGTATTATGAATTCACATTCCGCTATAAATATAAACTTACATAGTCCGCATACGATAACTTGCTACTTGTTTACAGACAAACCGGTCATAAACAAAACACAGAACAGGTAAATATACCCGTGCCAGTATTCCTTTTCAATATTGATTTTGAGATTTTTCATGAAGTCTTATGTAGTCGAGGGGTTAGAGTGACGGCTGTGAATGCCGTAGGTAGTGAGTTCGAATCTATGTTTTTCATACATATATTTTGATATTGTTCATATTTTATTCTATTTCTCTGTTTTAGGTGTGTTGCTCTTACAAATACATTAACTAAGCATGAGATAGATTGCATCTAGAACGTTAGTCTAACTTTTTAGAAACCTAATAACTAAATGCACATTTCATATGTGTGTACATGAAGAATTTGGGAGTATGTTCTCGCCGACCATGTCACATCGAGGTCATACAACAATAGTCATAACCCTCGCCATTTCACTTATTCACTTCCCCAGCAACCAGTCTTAAAAATAACAGAATGATATCGACAAAAGTAATGCATTTTGTGAGGTTCGAACTCTCGACCAGATAAAATGAACAAAAGTTCTGCAAACCTATGAATATTCTCCCGCTTCGGTACCAATGAGCCACACTACATGTCTATTTTGCGCGCAGAGAGACACTATTATATTGACATGAATGCACGTGCACTCTACCATGTACACGAAAACTTATTATCGTCTGTCATTTATACATGCAACTCCAGTGTATAAGGTGACACAGCAGAATATCGAGTACATGAGTGACCATTACATTATGTACAACCCGTGCAGATCTGGACCAGCCTAGGCACAGATATACGGTCTGATCAGGGTATACTCTGCTTTCCACTACGCAAACATGTAGAATCATCCTGTTATAAATTAGTATATCATGACATAGTAGAATGTATCAACTGGGTGAGTGAACAGCATATTTCTACAACAAATGTAGATCCAGACCAGCCTGCACACGGGCGTATATTCTGATCAGCGTATACTCCATTAGTTACTATGTGATAATGTCGGATCAGGGGGCCGTTTCACTAAACTTCGTACGACTAAACTGTTCGTAAGTGCAAAATTATGATAGTCTGTAAATTTCACACTAACAATGTTTTCTTGTAAACAATTATTGGATTTACATTTATTGAGCATAGGCTGCATGCTCAATAAATGTAAATTCATTAATTGAAATTTCCAGACGATCCTAAATTGGCACTTACGAACATTTTAGTCTTACGAAGTTTAGTGAAACGGGCCCCAGGGGGCCGTTTCACTAAACTGCCGACGACTAAATTGTTCGTAAGTGCAAAATTATGATAGTCTGTAAATTTCAAATTAACACTGTCTTCTTTTAAACAATTATCGGATTTACATTTATTGAGCATATGCTGCAATAAATGTAAATCCATCAATTGAAATTTCCAGACGATCCTAAATTGGCACTTACGAACAGGGGGCCATTTCACTAAACTGCCGACGACTAAATTGTTCGTAAGTGAAAAATTATGATAGTCTGTAAATTTCAAATTAACACTGTCTTCTTTTAAACAATTATTGTATTTACATTTATTGAGCATAGGCTGCAATAAATGTAAATCCATCAATTGAAATTTCCAGACGATCCTAAATTTGCACTAACGAACATTTTAGTCGTACGAAGTTTAGTGAAACGGCCCCCTGAGGTTCGTATACTACGATGACGTGATGTGCGAAAACATATCGACTGATTTCCATAACCGCTCAGAATATAACCAACGTAGGCACAGACCAGCCTTCACCGAAGTATATGCTGATCAGGATATACTCCGTTTATCACTGCGCAATAGTTTTGAATCATCTGAGTACAGCTTGAAATTGTAAAACGTGTGACTGCATGATTAAGTCGTACATCACCTACAGGCACAGACAAGTATATACCCAAAGGAATAGTCTAATCAGTGTATACTCTGTATGTGTTACTCCTGGGAAATGTAACATCTGCCAAGTTTGACACCACATGGTAGAACAAGTACTGAATAAATGAGCCATACATGATTTACAACCAGTGTAGACCGGGACCGAATTGTTATATCGTGGGAACGAATTGTTAATTCGAGGGAACGAATTGTTATTTCGTGGGAACTAATTAATGAAAAAAGATCCATGTCCCCTGCGGGGCTCCGTATCAACACGTATGGATTTAGTGAACCAGTCAATGGGGTGTGTCATGCAGTTCTATGTTGCGAGTATACCAGTAGCCAATTTCATCAAAATTGCAAAGCATACTTTTCTAGCAAAGTATACTTTGAGGGAGTAATAATTTATTTTCCCCGAAATGCATTATTTCATTTCGAACTAACGACTGCATATATTTGATGATTAAAAATATGTATAATTATTATACTGAATTAATTACATTATCACAGCCAAAATGGCTGTGATAATGTAATAAATTCAGTATAATACAAATTAATAAATTTATTCTTAAATTGAAAATTTCTCCCTCAAAGTATATTTTGCTAGAAAAGTATACTTTGCAATGTTGGTGAAATAGGCTACTGATGGTAGTACACCCTCCACGGGCCTCCCTGTCATCGGCGTATGTCATGGTAAGGTAGGGTCTGGCATTACTGAAGATCGTAACACAGGTCATTTCTGTAAAACATAGAATATCGAAGTCTGTAAAAGTGACCTCGATATAACTGACCTTATTGCGAATACTTCTAATATTTAAATGTCAGGCCCTGTGTTTCTTTCAACATCACCAGCAAGCAGTAGCAAAATCAAAGATAGTATTGCTAGACAAATACTGAGGTTAAATAGTAATCCGGATCCTCTACATTTAAATATATTGGTCAAACAATTACCTATATCCGTTAACACATTCATAATTATATATAAAATGTTAGTGGATATTGTAACCGCAAGGAGTATCGGATGTGAGCTACACTTAAAATTACCTATAACAGCCCTCCAGGAAGTTAAATCATTACCCATTCGACTTATTCATTAAGTCAACGAGGTGAAGAGCTGCCATAGGTATCAACAATAACAACATCATCCAACAACACCAGACAAGATGTATGTTCACCAATCTTCTCAACATAGTGGGCATGTACCTTTAACTGCTCCACTCATTTGAATGATAATAACATCATGTGCATGTGTCCACACTATCGACTAGTGGGACGTTAAATTAAAAAATAAATGAGGGATTAATCATTTATTTTTCTCGAAATGCATTATTTTATATAGAACTAACGACTGCATATATTTGATGATTACAAGTATGCAGAATTATTATACTGAATTTATTACATTATCACAGCCAAAATGGCTGTGATAATGTAATAAATTCAGTATAATAAAAATTTATAAATTTATCTTTAAATTGAAAATTTCTCCCTCAAAGTATTAGTAGGGCAGGTAGATAGGGTTCCCATGCACCCCCCTGAATTGTTGTTGAAACCTATTTTTTTTAGACTCTTCAACATGCGTAGTAAAAAAAAAACTGTTGTTAACAGATAAACAAAATGTCCCATGGGGTCATAATTTGCATAAATCCAAGATGGCCGACACAAATTTGACCCCATGCACTTATGGAGAGTAAATGTAGAATAGATCACTTAGTTTTGCAGCTAGGAAAGTAAATTAGGTACCAACGTGAAGCAGATGCATTGCCCTTCATAATAAATTTATTTCAAGACCTTCATATGTCACGTCCACAGGTCAAGGTCAAGGTCATTTGCGAAAATCAATATTTTCTGACATTTTGAGTTATTTGTTTGCATATCACAGTCTCTTCTTTTGCAGATTAAGACATTATTGTGGTCTTTCCTGGTAGCAAAGTATGTCCCCAATCAGTTGCAATTGGTTTTGTGCCGATCGGATATCAACTTTGTGGTCCAAGGTCAAGGTCAAATGCTGGAATCATTATTTTCAGGAATTTGTTTACCCGTTTATTTGCATATATCATTGTGTGTTCATGCCCAATTAAGACCTTATTGGAGTATATCATGCTAGTTATCTGTGTGCCTAATCAAAAGCAGTTAATTGGATGATAATCTGGGGTCACGTTTGTGGGTCAATGTCAAGATCAAATCATAAAATCCATATTTTCAGCCAAATTTCCATAACTTTTTAACAAGTGTCGTAGAAAGACAACTGACCCCTCTTTTCTATATAATTTCGCCATGAATAATCGATTGAAGCAAATATTTTTGTGATTGGAACAATTTAAATTGCTCAACTTGTAGAAAATCACAAACATAAGTTAAGGTGCATGGGAACCGTATCTGCAACGTTGACATACTTTTCAATTGTGTGTGATGATATACACTATACGATCATGCTTACTCATACTATTACATTCAAGACACACATCTGATGATATAATGGAGTTATTTTTATACAGCGGCTGAAAATTTCAATATGGATTACATTTTGTTTTGTATTACTGTAAAGTGAATTATTGTGTAATAATGTAAATTAAACAAAACTATTATAATGTATCAATATATGGATAAATGTTCATATCACCCGAATACATATTGCTGCTCCAGAACATATGCATATTTCTCCATACAGACATATCACAGAAACCCTATAATATATATATTGTTCTATTATTCATATGTTATATCCTGTGATTATGCGTGATGGTGCCACTATGTATGTATCTACGTTACTAACAATAACCGTAGTCTGGTTCCTGAAAACTATATATTGACTGGTGGTGTTACATATTCAGTCTGTTAAATATGTCTAAGTCTAACAAAAGAAGGAAAAGAGATTCATCAAAGGGCCTACCTGACACATGTGTCTTACATGTCGTTGACATTGAGCATGGACCATTCATATCGCTTCGGAACCTCACAGGAGAACCACTTGAAAACTACACAAAATCCGCGATCAGCATCTCACCGAGCCACCTGGTTCCATATATCGTATGCATGAAGTATGTGGTCTTATCCCGGATTAACTTGACGGTGTTGATCTGGATTCGCATGGTTATCACAGAGGCTGCTACCAGCGTTTTACTGCAAACTTAAGTCGATTGCAACGATATAAAGCATCAACTGAGGCATCAACTTCCGAGAGGCACAACTCGCCTAGTAAATTACCATTGACTGTGGGTGCAAACACGTGTTCAGCAACGTTTTTCTCGCCTGAGTGTATATTCTGTGAGAATATGGAAATCAAGGCACACGGGAAAACTGAAAGGCCTGTAAACTTTGATCATTGGAAACACAAAGACTCTGCTTGGCAACACATTGCGGATCAAGCACTAGGGAATACTACTTGCCTGCGAGAACTAATCGAGACAGCATTCAAAGAATCGAAAGAGCTGCCTTGGCCTCTAACCACTGATGACATATGCTATTAAATTGATTTGATATTTCTCTACGAAATGTCAATAAACAGGATGAATTATACATGTGGTGCTCGGTATATATATGTTGCTTGTGGCTGTGACTGGAGAAATGGGGAGTAGCGACCAGTGTAGATCCAGATCAGCCTGTGCATCCGCACAGTCTGATCAGGATCTGCCGTGTTCGCTATTTGAGTAATGAAACATCCGTTATGCTTCTATGATCACATGGTTACAACAACAACAACAATGGCTGAAAGTGTTGAAAGCGCGCCCACTCCAAAGTAAGTATTATTTGTTATTTTCCTTATTAGGCAACTGATTTTGATGAAATATGGCGCAGCAAATGCGTCTTTGTGCTGCATTTGTGGTCACGGGATACTTATGTCGTTTTTGCGAAGAATCGATTTTCGTGTCAGTAGACACGGAAATCGATTCTTCGTAAAAACGACAGAAGTTTGCGCCAACGTACCGAGACCACCAAATGCAGCTTAACAATACGCGTTTGATACGCCATATTTCATAAAAGGTTGTTCATACCGATGAAAGCCAAAACACGCAGAATGCCACAACATTCAATGACATGCTTTTCTTTACTAAACCTACAGAAGATGATTAGTCTTTATACGTGCCTGTTACTGCAGAAATGGGTTTATGAAATGTGTCACCAGTGTGGTTTCTAATCAAATAACACACTCCCGGAAAAAAATGCAAATGCTTTGATTTAACGACGACACTGGCTCGATGACCTTGCATGTCGGGACCGACTATTGAAGTTCCCATCAGATAGAACGAGGCTAGCACGAAGTTGTCTTGCCCAACCAAAGACACACCGAATCGGCCATTCGGAGCAGGTCGAGATGGGAATCGAACCCGAGGTCTCCTGATCGGCAGTCCGACGCTCTACCTACATGTACTGAGCTAATCCGGCCACCATCAGACACTCCCGTAGCCTGATAACGATTTATACTCAATGTTAGAAGCATGATGAGTGTATCATCGGTGGAATGTCGACCAGTGCAGATCCTGATCATACTGTGCGTGATCTGGATCTACACTGCTCGAAAAACCCATAAGCCCCATTTCTCCAGTCACATCAACATTTGATGACATGCATTAAAACTTTCTATTTTGATATGTATTAACTGATTTCCGGTACCCAGCCGGCCGATGACCGTAAAAACCCACAACAATATTCTTCACAGTACTTACATGTAACAATACAAACAAAATACAGATTCATTCATGTTTTTCTTTACAAAACCTATATAAACTAGTCTTCATACGTGGCTGTGACTGGAGAAATGGCGCTCATGAGATTTCTTACCAGTGCAGCTTCCGATCTAATAGCACATGCCGGTCACAGGTTGAAGTAACGTACCAAGGTCTATTAATACATTAAATATACATAAAAGTATCAGTATTGTGTTCTAACATGAGAAAACTTTTTTTTCGACTGATTTTTCCCCACTTATGGATATGTTTAGGTATATTTAATGTATTTATAGACCTTGGTACGTTACTTCAACCTGTTACCCAGCCGGCCGCTAACCCTTAATAAAAACACACACAAATATTCTTTATAGTATAATACAAACAACATACAGCGCGAAAACTGATTCATTCATGTTTTTCCTTACTAAACCTACAGAAACTAGTCTTCATATGTGTCTGTGAATGGAGAAATGGCGCTTATGAAATATGTCGCCAGTGTAGTTTCTGATCAAATAACACACCCCCGTAGTCTGCGATGGATTTACATGTATATTCCTTGTTAGAAGCACGACGCGTCTTTCATTGATGGATTGGCGAACAGTGCAGATCCTGATCAGACTGTGCGGATGCACATGCTGGTCTGGATCTACACTGGTCGCAAAACCCGCAAGCCCCATTTCTCCATTCAGAGGAACATTTGATGACATGTATTGAACTTTCTATTTTGATATTAATTAATTTACTTCCGGTACCCAGCCGGACGATAACCCTAACAAAAACGCAAAAATATACTGTATAGTACTTGCATGTAACAATACAAACAAAATACAGATTCATTCATGTTTTTCTGTACAAAACCTACAGAAACTAGTCTTCATACGTGGCTGTGACTGGAAAAATGGGTTTATGAGATTTGTCATCAGTGTGGTTTCTGATCAAATAATACACTCCTGTAGCCTGAACACGTTTTTTACCCATGAAATACATAGTTATACGATGTAAATAAAAGTCATATGTTCTTATCGATTAAATAAACATCTTCCGGTGAAAATACGACTACTTCCGCTATCTATATTCATAACGCGCACCTGCAGTGCCGGACTGCAAATAGGCTGCAAATACACATTCATTACCGTATACAGTCTAAGAAACTGCTAATTTCCATGGAGCGGTATATAATAAATAGAATAATAATATTTTTGCAACGAATATGACATATATGTTCATCTCGCGGTGTGAGTCCATATTTCATTCGTGCCTAACGGCACTCGTGAAATATGGACATTCCACACAACTCGATGAACATATATGTCAGATTTGTTGCAAAAATATGAATATCCTCCATATATTCCTTTTTATAAGCATGGTGGGTGTTTCATTGATGTAATGGCGAACAGTGCAGATACTGATCAGACTGTGCGGATACACAGGCTGGACTGGATCTACACTGGTCGCGAAACCCATAATACCCATTTCTCCAGTCACATCCACATGTTAACAATACAAACATAAAACATATCGAAAACATATTCAGTCATGTTTTATTTGCTAACCCTACACACATATTCTTTATAGTAGCAATACAAACAAAATAATGCCCGGAAACAGGTTCATTCATGGTTGTCCTTACCATGTCCGACTAGTAACCTTACGTGAGCGTAGTAATAGATTGGTAGTCAGGCGAATATCGTCTGGTGAACCCGGGAAAATAGTTCGTTGAACTTCTGATGACTGCGCATTGATCGCCGCGATAGCCAATTTACATGGGGTGGTGTTCCGGTTCTAGTTTGCTTCGGCGTTTTGAAGTTTCACTACGTTTCTAATATTGGCAATGGGCAGTGCAATAATTAAGCGTTACAGGGCTATCTTATTTTTTGTCGTCTGCTGTTTATTTGCTATTTTCTATTTGTATCAACAAAAACTTGACATGCTTTGACAGCACTTTATAATAATATACAACATGCTTTGACAGCTCTTCAGAATAATTTTCATTGGAAATTATTCTGAAGTGCTGTCAAACCATGTTTGTATTGAGAAATAATGCAAGATATAGAAGCAACAGCAGACGACAAGTGTTGTGTGTAGCGGTCTAAGGGTTAAGGACATAGGTTAATGAATGATATCCTTGGTTTCAGTGATAATTTCTTCGTAAGAGTGAAGATATCAACATATGAATATAAAATATGTGTATATTCTATTGTTACTGTATACTACATGTATATGGTACAGTTGGTTACCACATGCGCCATATTCGTACAGTTTCACCACTTTAATGATTTGACACATACGACAAACAATATAAGAGACAACCTAGTAACATTTTGGTTCAATACATCATAGACAGATATGACAATAACGTGCTATATATATTATGCCAGTTAACTATATACTAAAAGGCGAGATATTTGAGAATTTCTTGCATCAATCTCAGCTGTATTTACTCGCATTGTTGGCAAGTAGACACCAGTGACATCAGTTTCAGATAACTGCTTACATGTCACTGGATTTGATACAGTATGTATGGTAATACAGGTATATATCTACAGCACGGTGTATTTATCTTACAGTTACACAGGTATTACTGGATTCTCAAAAAATAACAAAGGATCAACACATTAATCAGAATATGTATATACGTGTGATGAAAACAACCCATAGTATAGGACATTGTTCTATAATACATGTGGAACTTATACAACCAACTTGTATGTATGTGTATGTCATATTATTTGTGGTATGTGTCAAACGCCAACATATGTAAAACTGACTTATGGCTTGTACACACTAAGATGACTTTCATAGCATGTTCAGTATAATATACAGTAAACTAACAAATATACACATATATGTTATACATATATCCCATCATTTAGGAACCAATTATGTTTCAATCGAATGATGATCAGTAGCCTATTTCATCAACCTATCAACACTTGATCAATCAGGACCAGTAGCCTATTTCATCAACCTATCAACACTTGATCAATCAGGACCAGTAGCCTATTTCATCAACATTGCAAAGTATACTTTACTAGCAAAGTATTCTTTGAGGGAGAAATTTTCAATTTTATGATAAATTTATTATTTTTTATTATACTGAATTTATTACATTATCACAGCCAATTTGGCTGTGATAATGTAATACATTCAGTATAATAATTCTGCATACTTTTAATCATGAAATATATGCATTTGTTAGTTCTATATGAAATAATGCATTTCAGGAAAAATAAATGATTTCTCCCTCAAAGTATACTTTGCTAGTAAAGTATACTTTGCAATGTTGATGAAATAGGCTACAGGTGTCACATGGGTCATAAACCCATTATAGGCTGGATACAATTACCGTAGTATGAACATTTGCAGAATGTGTTTGTTCGCTCTTTTCTCTATTTCTGTTCGAAAGTATATGTTGTTACCACTCATTTGTGCTTTTCAACTGAGTGGTAACACCGTATACTTTTATGGAGAAATAAAAAAAAACATCATATTTTTTTCAATGAAAAAGTGTTGTATCCACATACTTTTCCAAAAGCATGCTTTATATTCAAGTAAATACCATCCGAAACTGTTATATACACAGGGGAGATAATTTGGCTTTTTTTTTTATTATTTTGTGGCACGTGCTCTATACATTACTATTAAGGAAATAATGTGAATGTTCATACCATACCACATTTATAAATAAATTTCCTTTATAGGCATTAGTGTAATTAATTTAAATAAAGTAAGTCAGTGACCATTTGCAAAACATTTTTATATAAGTTTGCACACGGCGTTTATCAAGGAAATCTAGTTCCTTTACAAAGGCATTTGGCCAAAAGGTTGGAACAGTGAGGTTGTGATTTATTATGCACCAATAATTAAAGCAACACTCACGATGCATACATAAAAACAGCATCTCTTGTGTCAATTACTAAACATTTAATTCATATGGCATATTATACAGCATATAGATACACATACATGTAGCCAGCACATTAACCCTTTCAACACCGCATGCCTGTATAGTGGTATTGGCAAACAGTGCAGATCCAGATGAGCCGGCTCGTGACGAGCCGTCTCATCAGGATCTGCACTTTTTGCAAGTAATTTTTATATTTTTAAAATAATAAATGGACTGGTCTGACAATAAATATGTGACGGTTGCATTGATTGCAAAATTCACGTATCAAAATCCATTCCAGGAGCCCGTTTCACTAAACTTCTTATGACTAAAATGTTCGTAAGTGCAAAATTATGATAATCTGTAAATTTCACATTAGCAATATATTTTTGTAAACAATTATTGGATTTACATTTATTGAGCATAGGCTGCATATGCAGCCTATGCTCAATAAATGTAAATCCATAAATTGAAATTTACAGACGATCTTAATTTTGCACTTACGAAAATTTTAGTCGTAAGAAGTTTAGTGAAACGGACCCAGTTGCTTAGGTGTGAAAGCCAGCACATACACACATGTGACCGGTGGGTGAACTCTGATTGTCGGCACATGGACGGTCTGTACTTATTCCGGAATACCCGTAGTCGAATACAAAGAGCGCCCGTCAGGTTACGATGCCCGACTTGTTGTACGGCCATGAAACCAAGATTCCATGTATTTACGTCAGAGCAAAATATTTGAATGAATATCTGAACCCGTGCCCTCTTTCCCATTGCCTATATATTCGAATCTCTCCGTCGCCGTCGCCATTCTGCCTTTGCAATCCTACAAACAATGATATAACAAATCAAATATTTAATAGCAAATTATTTGCAAAAAATAAAGATAAATTGCTGCCTTACGAATAGCAAACACGCGGCACCATAAATAGTTCAATCTTAAAATAATAATAATAAAACCACAAAAAGAAACCTACAATGTTTGAACAGTATTTGCTGTTTCTGTGCCTAGTGCTATTTATATCGTTCGTGTGGACGAAGTTATCCACGGAGATCACCGAGAATCTTCCGCCCGGGACACTGGGACTTCCGATCATTGGTGAAACCTTGGAATTCGTCAGGAAAAAGGTAGGACTGAGTATATGTGGTAGTGACTGGAGAAATGGGAGGGAGGTGGGGGGGAGTGGCCTTATGGGATTTGTGACCCTTGTAGCTCCTGATCAGATAGCACACTCCTGTTGACGGTGACGATCTATATTGCTTGTTAGGAGCATGACACATGTTTCATTGATGGAATAACGAGCAGTGCAGATCCTGATCAGACTGTGCGGATGCACAGGCTGATCTGGATCTACACTGATTGCAAAGACAATAAGCACCAATTATGCAGTAACAGTCGCACGTGTTTCATGTTATGTGCAAAATGGGCTTATTAATGTAGCAGACAGTTTCGAACAGTGTAGCCCTGAATCAGACTGCATATAAACACAAAACGACCAGGACTTGCAACCTTGGCATTGGTCTACATTGATCACAAGCGCTATGAATGCGATTTTGTCAAAGACTATTAGTTCTTGCTGAATATATATATCACATGAAAACCTTGTTACGCCGTGTTGTAACCCATTTCGTCAATGCGATATGACGCACGTGTAACACCTGCAGCGAATTTGTTTGACTAGTCGCATCACCATAAATATGTATTCGTAGTATGCGCAAACTTTTGTCATGCCTTTAAAAAGGAGACGTTCCAAACAACGTTCCTACTGGTGCGACAAACCAACTTTTTATTTTTACGTTGACGTCATCATGTTTTAAACGGCGTCATTGACTCAGTAAAATCATTAACATTGTTCAAATGCGCTCCATGTTGGTTATATGAAAGAACGTGTACAAAGAACGATAAACCTATACTATAACATAGTTTTTGATATATTTGTTGCTAGTAATAATAACATTTTTCTTGGTTGAATCTTTCAACGCTATGCGAAAATAGTCAATGGCGGCATCTCACTGAAGCGTATTGGCTATCTCCCAACGTTTCTGCTCTTTGTGGGTGTGAAGTTATATGATATACAGAATCTCAAACTCGTTTCTATTCGATATGAGATTTATGAAACTCGTCAGCACGTTTATACACCTACTGTCTGTTTCACGAAAGCTGCCCAAATTTTAAGGCTATATAAACAATTCAAAAACAATATTTGTTTCGATAATATTAAATTAAAGGAAAAATTAAGAATGAGCCTTCTTTTTATTTCGTGAAATTTGGTCAAATATTGATTTTATTGCGAAAAAACAATTTCCCCATGTTAAATCCCCATAAACATCTTCACGGAGTGGGGAAATGTTCCTTACCACTTTTTCCCCCATGTTAAATTCCCATAGACAAATCAATTTTTCGTAATAAAATCAATATTTGACCAAATTTCACGAAATAAAAAGAGGGCTCATTCTTAAATTTTCCTTTAATTTAATATTATTGAAATAAATATTGTTTTTGAAATGTTTATATGGCCGTAAAATTTGGGCAGCTTTCGTGAAACAGACTATAGCCAGATGCTCGGTGCATAATTCTGCCCGACTCGTTTTCATAAATCTCAGTAACAAATGGAAAATCGTTTGATATTATAGGAATGAATGGCCTTTTTGAGGAATTTATCGGGATATAAACTTGGAAAAGTCGCGGGAATACTGGACGAAGGCCGGAAGGACCTTTTTGTGGAATTTATCGGGGTATAAACTTGGAAAAGTCTACCCCGATAAATTCCACAAAAAGGCCATTCATTCCTTATAATTCCAGCATTTTAAATAAATTCATCAAGAAAATGTGTTTATTTTCCGTTTTCTTAAGAATTATTTTAACTGCGCCTCACGGTTACGGAAAGTAGTTCGGCGTGGGAGTTTACTGGGATATAAATTTTTGACAGAGACTTGCTACTGGCCAATCAAATGTCAGGGAATTGTGTAAATATTTTTGTGCTGGAATTATTCTCAATTTAGTAAACGGGTTTACTGATGTAAATATGAAGAAAAAAAACAATAAAGTTACATTAATCTTTGTGCCGATGCCATTAACAATAAGGAACGGCACTTAATTATGGTGGCACAGAGGGGACATGGACATATTTTTTACTTTCGCGTGCGCACGCGAAAGTAAAACAATATTTCCATGTCGCCTCTGTGCCACCGTACCTAATAGACTGCGCGGGTATCCATTTATATAATGCAATTATTTATTTATGTTGCATCAGTTTGTGTTACGGAAAGTGTCGAGTATAGCCGAACTAATATCCGATATTTCCGACTACTGCCGAAGTTCGGCGGAGCCATTGTATCGTATGAAATTCATGACCTATATCCATCGGACATCGACCTGTCAACGTCACTATCTCGGGTCAGTGACCAGCAGTCGACACACATATCGCACAAAGAGAAAACGTGGCCAGTTTGTACATCTAATTCGTTCTATATTCATTTAAAGCAGACCTTTCTTTTAGTTAACCACGTACCGCTGAATAAAGAATTACATTCAGTTTAAAATGGATTTTACATAAGATGACATTGTATTTGGTGTACGGACAACGATAACATGTGAGTTTGTATACACATATTTACAAAATCGAGTAAGCTACCACATTTGTTTTACGTATTAACAACCATTTTCATGAGAAGGGGTCAGTGGAATAAGGGGGTGGAGGAGTTAGCCCTCTTATTGTACTGACTCCTTCATGTATGGTTAATGTTTGTTCCGTTCTAACATTCGAATGTACTTGGGCCGTTTCACCAAACTTCGTACGACTAAGCAGTTCGTATGTGCAAAATTGAAAGTTATAATAACTCTTTAGTGATGATGAGTACAAGCAGTGCACCACGCTAACGTGAGAAGCTAATTAATAACATTTTCGTACGAATTTTATCTCGTATGAACTTTAGTGAAACGGGCTCCAGAACTTTTGGCTCTTGGTTAGCAATGCCTCTTACCACGTTCGGAGTTGCATTAGTCAACATTATCAAAATTTCCCTTTTAACGGTGACACATGTGAGATTTAATTTTCAGAAAAAGCAAATCTACTTGCCGTTCACAGTAATTATCATACCAATTTGAATGTATTTCAGATCGGCTTCTTCACTGAGAAACACCAGAAGTATGGACGCGTGTTCAAAACCCACTTACTCGGAAGGCCCGTGATCCGAGTCTACGGTTCCGACAATCTCCGGAAAATCATCAAGGGCGAGAATAAGATCGTACAATCGAGTTACCCGCTGTCCGTGGTGAAACTAATCGGGACACAGTCTCTGTCCGTCAGTCATGGTGAGGACCACAAGTACAAGAAACGAGAACTCATGAAATACATGAGCGCCGAGTTTATTCATAGCCATCTCACGATATTTGCCGATACAATCGCCGAACGTCTCCGTTCTCTGTGCGAACAACCGGAAGTAGATTTATTTACCGAATGCAGAAAGTTATTTATAGAACTAGCAGCAAAGTATCTTGTGAAAATCGACATTAGTGACGATGATGTTGCAGAGATTAGAGTGCAGCATGATATCTTCAGTCAAAATCTATTTTCACTTCCGGTGTACTGTCCAGGATTCGGATTTTACAAGGCGTACAATGCCAAACAGAAATTGAGAGAAATCTTCGCAAGAGTTATAAACAAAAACGAAGCAGGAAATGACATATTGTGCTCTGTGCTTGAAAATTACCGAACATCTGGTTCCGGTAAGATTGACATTAAAGACGATGAGGTATTTTTAGACGCGATCATCGAACTTTTATTTTTCGGCGCGGAAACGGTGAGTTCTGCTGGCTTTACGCTCGTTTATAAACTTGCCAAACATGAGAAATATCTGACAAAACTACAAGACAGTCTAAGAGATAACGACCTTCTCGACGATTTAGATGTTTCAATAAATACGCACCACGTTACGGAAATAACGTACCTAGATGCCGTTGTCAAGGAAGCGCTTCGAGTACTGCCCCCTGTCGGCGGCGCATACCGGAAAGTGATAGAGTCGTTTGAATTAGACGTAAGTAGTTCGGCTTAATTAAATAGTTTAGTTACTTTCGTTAACTCAGTGCTCTGATTCGCGGATATTGATTTCGAATAAGTGAAATATTAGGCATTGACCCAATGCGAATATTCGGGTTACAAGGAAACGAACAGTGACATTTCGCAGGTTGAACTGCGTCACATGACGTTACCGAATGACGTCAGTATTGATGCAACGTACACAAAAAGCATTTCAACAAAAAAAAAACATTTTTATATTTAACCATCGGATAGCATCCAACGTTGCCTGATAAATAAAATATCAGGCTACTGTCTGTTGATATGAAGTTTATTAGTCTCGGCTCGGAAACGGTCGGAATTCCTCGGCGAGCCTCGGAATTCCTACGCATTTCCTAGCCTTGCCTGGTAAACTTAATATCAAAATACACTGGCCTGGTATTCTCTTTAGATCATCACTCGGGCCTAGGGGTTAGAACACATGAATTTGTGGGTTCAAACTTCGCCTTGGGCATCATAAAACTACATTCATAGTACAGTCGAACCTCCCCGAACGGCCACCTCTCTACAGCAACACCCTCTCTATAATAGCCGCTATTTTCTCTATATCTAACCCTTATACTGCTAGCACGAAAATTGTCGTCTGCTGTTGCTTTTGCCTTCTTTCTCAATAAAAACATGTTTTGACAGACTTTAGAATCATTTCCAATGGAAATGATTCTGAAATGATGTAAAAACATGTTTGTATTGAGAATTATCGAAGAAAATATATAAACAGCAGACAACACAATTTAATTCAGCGTTAACCTCCCTACAACAGCCACTTCTCTACAACAGCCAGTTTTGCGTCTTCCCATCGGTGGCTGTTGTAGAGAGGTTGCACTGTATGTTCATCCCACTCGTCTTTCGGATAGGACTCGAAGCTGAGGTCCAGTCTATAAATGACATTAGCTGTTGCTGGAACGTTAAACCAATCAGTTTCAATTTAAATCATCACTCGCGTATGACTCTCTATACACCCATGTACACTATATCCTGCCTATATATTCCAGGGGTACACGATCCCAAAGGGTTGGAATATCGCCTTTGGCATTCGGGACACACACCACAACGACACGACATTATCCGACCCTCTCGACTTCAACCCCGATAGATGGCTCGACCAAGACGTCGATAAAGACCGATACTCGTTTCTCCCCTTTGGCGGCGGCAGCAGAGCGTGTCCAGGACAATTGTATGCCAAAACCCTTTTAAAGGTGTTCGTCATTGAGTTGGCCAGGAACTGTCAGCCGCGTATTGTTAAGGACTCGGAACTCGAGCTATGGCCCACGCCGAAGCCGAAGACGAAAGTTATTGCTCAATTCACAAAGTTGTGTCATAATGTATGAGTGCTTAGAACGAAAATCCCTATATGTGGATGTGGCTGTGACTGGAGAAATTGGGTTGATGGGCTTTGCGACCAGTTTAGATCCAGATCAGTCTGATCAGGATCTTCATTGTATGCAATTCCGACAATGAAACACCACCCGTCATGCTTCTAACACATACAGTGGGGTCAGCGTGTAAGTGAAAGTGCACACACGAACGAACACGACATGTTTGAACCAACCTGTCGTGTTCGTTCGTGTGTGCACTTACACGCTGACCCCACTGTAGTATAGATCGTTATTAGGTTATAGGAGTGGGCTATTTGATCAGTAGCTACACTGGTCATACATCATATAAGCCCCATTTTTGCAGTCACAACCATATGTTACCAAAGTAACACTAGTTTAATGTTTGCAAAGCTATGCAATAATCTTTCATCAACACATTAATTGTCATCTCTTCACCAAATCATTCAGATATACTTTAAAGGTACTGCGCCTAAGTTTGTGTCTCAGATTTTTAACACAACATTGTATATGATTTTGTAATTTATTCTGCTATATATATGTGATAAAACAGTGGACATAGTTTGCCAATGCATTTCCGCAATTATTGTACCGGGAAGCACAATTTGTGCGGATGCACAGGCTGATCTAGATATACACCGGTCGCTTAAGACATAAGCCCAATTTTTCCAGTCTTAGCCACATATACCGTCTGTAGAAATAGCTTTCCATTCTAGGTAATTAATTTAAAACAAAAACAATGATTGCCAAAATAACTAGCTTCCGCCACACTCGTCATTTCCAATATTATAAACATATATTTCTCAAACACAGACTTCCTATGCGACTCATATGTACAATTAACATACATTTTTCCTATCCTTTTTCATCATTTTCTGCGCATATCTGAGACACAGTACCTTTAGTATAAATAATATATATTATTTTCAGTTGTCTGAAGCGGAATATGTTCTGACCGGTGATTTCGACATAAATTACTTCAGACAATCTGATTGTCTATTAGAACTTGTGATACACAGACACGGTCGTATTACATACAACAGGTGGTGCCAGTGTAATAATACGGTGTATTAAATATAAGGCCATAACAAATTACTTTGGTTCCCAGATATCGCCGCGTCAGCAAAATCCCTGTGCGTAAATCACTTTATCGTCATGGCAAAATAAAATCGTACTGTAAATTCGCCACATGATCAATAAAAAATACTACCATGCACAAATATAACGAACGGTTGGTGATTGATCACTCTAAACAAAAAAAATATATTTAAAAAATCAGCCCGCCCGCGTCACATTCCGCAACGCCGTGTCTGAGCAACGCCGTGTCTGAGAACCAAAGTACCTTTTGCAATGACCTAATATTACACTAGTGTAATACATTTGCAAAATACACCGCTATATGTGATCCGTACAGCTTCAATAAATGATGCTGTGAATATGCAAGGAACATGATCTAGCAATTACAGTGAAACCTCTCTAAACCGGACACCCTGGGTGTCCGGTTTAGAGATGTTCCACTGTAAATCAGACATAAGTCCGTTCTGGGACATACTTATGTCTTTTGCAATCGTGAACATGCATTATTATCTGAGATGCGTTACCAAGAAACCTCTCAAACTGAGATCACATATATTTTCTTGTCGTCCGGATTAGAGAGGTTCCAGTGTAGTTTCATTTAATTCGATGTTAATTAACTTTTTTTGCTGATTTCCAACTCGTTTAATAAGTACAGTGGGGTCAGCGTGTAAGTGCACACACGAACGAACACGACAGGTTGGAACCAACCTGTCGTGTTCGTTTGTGTGTGCACTTACACGTTGACCCCACTGTAACATTAGTACTCATGTATTTGCATATATATGTCGTTCTACATGTTAGTCGGTCATTGTTTAAATATCTATTACGATTGCGAGATAACATTTGTTCTAATAGCGTGTCAACGTTTCATCATGTGATTCTGTGTAAATATCGAACTATTTATTGCGTATATTGTGTTTTCAAGATAACCTGTCCGTTTGTACATTGACCTGATGAGGTGGTTGAAGATATAGGGATGTATTTTCTCATTGTGTGCGGTATTGTACTTTACATACAAGGGGTTATAACATACGTGGACATTTGCTATAATTTGTAGATCACGCAGCACACAGTAACACTGTTCCTGGTCAAGGTCAAATGCAAGTTGAAAGTTATTTAGAATCGTCTCTCAGAGACGATTATAAAGAACTTACAACTTGCATTTGTAAGTAAAAACCGTGTTGACAATTAAAGTGTCTCACGCGTAGATATCAATAGAATATACTATTGCATTACTTTGCAAATATTTTCGCAGATTTACAATGGCAATGCCCTCGCTGGATTATTAAATAAAACACTATATGCAGCTACACAGAAATTAGGAATGCTCAAAATGAAAGGTGAAAGGTCAAACGGACAGGTCTCTTTAAACACACATTACAATTTGCATGTACATGTATATTATATTACATACACTTCCGTCCCGGTGATTTTAGTTATTATATATGTATATGGTGTCTATCTATCGCGAGTTCACTTGTGGTCGCTTTTTACAAAATCTGAATGCGAAAATATGAAATTACGCCACCCCCACCCACCCCGTGATTTAGTTAATTTTTTGCCTTTTCACACAAAACAATTTCCGAGTTTCGCCTTTCCAAGTTGCATTTTTTCCGCGTTCGCACAAACATGCGTTTATGTCCAAAGGTTTTCAGTTGAAAATCACGCATTTTACGGCTATATATATATACGGCAATTTCGTGTTTTCGTTACAAAGACGAAATGGCGATAGACACAATAGCCACCATATTTATATGTGTGCGTGAACGTGTCATAATACTGAAGTATATATAACACAGTATATGGATCTTAGTTCTTGTATATAAAGTATTAGTTTCTAATAATTGATTCAGTGGTTGACTGGCTGAATCAAGGTGCATGATCACGTGGTTACAACAACAAAAATGGCTGAAAGTGTTGAAAGCACGCCCACTCCAAAGTAAGTATTATTTGATATTTTCCTCAATAGGCAACGGATTTTGATGAAATATGGTGAGGAAAACGCGTCTTCGTGGGCTGAATTTGGTGGTCCCGGGAGTTCGGCACATACTTATATCGTTTTTGCGAAGAATCGATTTCCATGTCAGTAGGCACGGAAATCGATTCTTCGCAAAAACGATAGAAGTTTGGGCTGAAGTGCCGAGACCACCAAATGCAGCTTGACAAGACGCGTTTGATGCGCCATATTTCATCAAATTCCGTTACAGAATAAGGATAAAAAGAATAAGTACTTTGAATCGGAGGGCTTCTGGAAGTTTCAGTACTTGTTGTTGTTGTTGTTGTAACCATGTGATCATACATCTTGTGAATGGATGGATGAATGAAGAAATACATGAATGAACGAATGAACGAATGAATGTATGTATGTATGTATGTATGGACGGACGACACAAATGAAATGAATGAGTGAATGAACAGATGGATGGACGGATGGATAGATGGATGGGTACGTGGAACTACGGGTGGACGAACGAACATATGTTAAAGGTACACGCCTACTCAGTAGGCACATACTGTTATGTATAGGGATTAAATAAGTGTATAAGTGTGTCACATTTCCACCAGTTATAAACAATACGAGTGCCCGCTATACAGATATAATCATTTAGTAATGTTTGTTTTACTGATAGTGACGCACGTTGTATCAGGCTATTTTCATATGCAAATGAGGCACGATCTTTTTTAGTTATTTATACTAATTAAATGCGTCACCTGAACAAATAATATTTTCGACAGATTATAAAGTATGATCATTGCACATCAAAACATAAATACAGAAAATAAATAGAAATGTCCGTTAACATTTTAAGGAAACACGGTTATCGCCCCTGATATCAATGTGGTAATATATGTCTGATATAAAATGTATAATAATGCCAATCAATACGTGGGTGATGGTGCATTAATGTTTATTTTGTCATAAAATGTATCAGATGATGTCTCAGATATAAAGAACAGGTTGTGTCTGCTGAGTGACATGTACCTTTCTGTACTGCTACAAGTGCAACATTGTAAGTTTAACTAATTTATATAAATTACAAAAAAACAACTACATTGTATGCACGTATGACTGTGAATTCTGAATTCTAGTTGGACGTTTCGATCAACTGGGAATATGACACGTGACCCATTCTGAAACGCCATGACAAAGTTTGACTGATTGAGTTCGCGACCAATGTAGCCCAAAATCAGCTTGCGCAACCGGACAATATGTTAAAAATATGCACTGTTACAATTTACTATAATGTTACTGCAACATTCGAGCGTAATACAATAGTGTATTACAATCGCAATACACTAGTGTAATACATATGCGAATAAGACTGCTAAAGGAATGCATGTGATCAGTACAGTTTCACTGTATGGTTACTTGCTTATGCAACAAGCAACACACTGACTACGCAACAAATAGAATCCAACATTTTTGTTGATTTAATATAACTCTTTGGCTGATTTGATAAGAATGTCGGCCAAGCCGATCAGGGTCTACTTTAGCCAACAACGCAATATGCCCCATCTTGTCATGCCGGTCAATGTTGTGTTTGTACAGTAGAACCTCTCTAAACTGGACACCCTGGGAGGTCTTCAGGGTGTCCGGTTTAGAGAGGCTTCACTGTAATTAAGCATTCCAACAGTTTTTGTCATGTTCAATCATGAGAAGACTCGACAATGACATAAATGACAGTGAAACGCATCTAAATTAAACACAATGGGGTGTCCAGGGTGTCCAGTTTATAGATGTTCTACTGTATTATGAGTAAATCCAAACACATTCAAAGCTATTTTACTACTGGCTCACGGCATGGTGCACAATGAAAACGCAACGAAATAATCCCATTTTATAAGTTTATAAATATTGTGAACGCTACTAGTCATGTATTGTGATATTCTCACATTGTGTGGGACGTGACTTCAAATGTGCCATATTGTAAATGATACGTACATAAATAAATATTGTAAATGTTTAATAAATACATAAATAAATGAATAGAACTAATCAAATCGTTGTTTGTGTTTAAATCAACAAAATAAATGTCGCACATCCACCACCATACTTTGTATATATATATTAGATGTTAAGCACGAACTATGGTGGACGATTCGTGCAATCTGGTCGTATCAACTTACCGCTCCAATAATGCCAACACTGAGTTATATGGACTTTCCCACTGGGGAATAACGTGTAGCAGCGATTATAAAACGGTTACAATTCCCATAAGTATACGGTATTGCGTTTTTACTTTGGTGTTCAAGGCTATTTTGATTGGTCTGATTTTCTGCTGGTTTCTAAACATAAAATTGTGGATGCGACTGGAAAAATGGGACTTATGGGATTTGTGATCCGTCTAGTTCCTGAGAAAATAGCACTCCTGCAGCCTGGTAACAATGGCGAACAGTGTAGATCCTGAACAGACTGTGCGGATGCGGATGCGGATGCGGATGTGCTGGATCTACACTGGTCGCAAAGCCCGTAAGTATCATTTCTCCAATCACAGCCACACGTACAGACATTGTTATTATTTTACCATCCCTGCTGTAGAGGAGACGACAGCGCATTGCATTGTTTACCCTAGTTTCTCGACCAATGAAAGAACAGCATTTCGTCTCAATTAATCGCATAATGCGACGCTTTCGCCAATATATATTAAATTAATCATTAAATGTTCAGCAGCTATATTTAGAGCTTATTGTACGCTTTGACATCAGTTCACATGACACAAAGCATATTACCGCCCACACACGCGCTCACTACGTGTCACACCGCCACTCACATACTTGTATAGCGATTTGAAATCACGTTTCGGGGCGGAGCTTCGCGAATGGGCATGTATAATTTCTTGCTCGCTAGCGCTCGCTCGAAACTAATTTATTTGTTAAAAATTCAATATGTGATCTATAACTATTACAAAATGTTCGCCCTACTTACTGGGCAGCATTGTGCTCCACATATTTCACATATTGCAACGTTTAAACCCAATAAGTTACAAAATGAATGTACATATTACCAGATTCAATGATTCAACAGGAAATGGAAAATCAATACTCAGATGGGTCATTGCATTTTACACTTGACTGAACTATAAGTATGTCATTGTTCGCATATTGGAATTTTAAGGAACTAAATGCTGTGGTCTATAAAGCTCCCTCGCATTTAATTCCTTAAACATCCAATATGTGAAAATTAATGTATACATAACATAACACTGAGCTTAAAATAAACATGGTTCCCCATTTCCCTTTCAACACACCACCACCACCACCACTACCCCCTGCCCATATAGCTAAGGTTATCAGCACACCAAATCTTGCTATTTCGGAACAACGAGTCAAAGTGGCCAACGACATTTTTATGGAGCTCATAGAAATTGAGCGGTCACAAACACAGAAGCGATTATTTGTTCCCGGAAGCCATTTTAATAATGTAATGTAATTCGTGTATTCTTGTGTGATTCCGGTAGTTTCCGGCGGTACTTCGCTATCGGGTATCCATGCTTCGGATATTTCCGTGATCACTCGGGTAATTCCGCATCATCAATTGATAAGACGTCCCACTGCCGACTCATTGTGAGACATAACCCACAATGGCACGCATGGCACACAGACACTTCCTTAATCTGGACCCCTTTTATTGCAAAGAATAACGTATTTCGAGAGAATAAAGTCACATGCTTCACGATGACTACAATATTGAATAATATTATATGACTAAGTATTTCAGTCATTCTTATTGGCCGAAACACGGCCACGTGATTATCTACAAATTGAATGTAGACCTCTGAACGGTTTCTTTACACGAATAAGCACCGCAAGACCTGTCCGAGATGTGTTTATTCACGTAAAGAAACATATTGTTCATCTCCTTAGAGCGCATGCGTGAACTGACACATGTAATTGTTATTGTGTTTACACTGTTAGTGACTATTCCTGATTGTATGAATATTAGTGGTAAGGGTCATATAATAAAACAATTATAGTAGTTTAAGTCGGTGTACATGAGATTTGCGGACCCTCGAAAAGTGATGTTCACCTCCACGTTCGGCGTCGGTGAACATCACTTTTCTCATGTCCGTAACTCTCATGTACACCTCCTCAAAAGACAATAATTGTATAGTAATACATCCTCATGATCTTATGTTACTGGTGTTACAATGGAACACTCGGTGTCCGGTGATCGATGTTGATCCTTGAACCAAAATGGAATTGACACCGTCCAGGCATACGCTAGGTGTACATTTACAATGTGTTGGTACTAGTGTATGCAATGAAAATTGTCTCACTGTTCCTTTCAGTGATGTTGAACACATCTAGAATCACTATTATCAGTGCATATCAATTAATATTCGACCCAGCTAGTAAACACTAGTGACTGCATCGTGTTGTTCTTCTCGTGGTCGAGCGTACTTACTTGAACTGGGTGGATAATGCAAATTTATCCCGTCAACACTGTGCGTATGTGCCGTGAAACACGGTGCCGTGAAACATTTGTGATATCCTAATACGACTTAATCACTGCGTATGACTATGCACGGTTGTCATACTAGTCGATTCTCCGATTTTGAGGATGCGGCTTGGGTTATATTTTTGCATTTTAAAGCTATTTGTAGGTGTTGACGGGATAAATAGAATAGTAGGGAAGTGCCGTGAATTGCTGGCGCGGCACGGAAACGGGATGGGCTCGGCAGAGCCGCGCCCATCCCGATTCCGTGCCGCGCCAGATATGTTTTCACATTCACGACACTAACCTACTATTCTCAATGTTGAATGCATTGTTGCGCTTTTCCTGTGTGCTGATCGCATAGTCGCCATTAAAGTATACAAGTGTTTACACGCACCTTACAAGCACTTGTTTATTTGTGATTTATCCATGTCATGCGTTAAAGGTACATGCCCACTCTGTAGGCACACACTGTTCTTTATATCAGGCATAATCTGGGACATTTTCTGGCAAAGTAAATATTCTTTCACCATTACCCCACGTATTGATTGGCATTATTATACATGTTATATATCAGACGTAAATGTTCACACTGATAGCAGGGGCGATAACCGTGTTTCATTAAAATGTTAAAGGACATTATTTTTTATTGTCTGTATTCATGTGTCGATATGCAATGATCATACTTTATAATCTGTCGAACATATTATTTGTTCAGGTGACGCATTTAATTAGTATAAATAAGTAAAAAATAGTATTCCTCATTTGCATATGAAAATAGCCTGATACCACCGCGCGTCACTATCAGTAAAATAAATATTACTAAATGATTATATCTGTATAGCGGTCACTCGTACATTTTAGAACTGGTGGAGTAATTACACAATTATACACTTATTTAATTCCTATAAAGAACATGCTGTGCCTACTGAGTGGGCATGTACCTTTAAAGGCACTATGTATCATATGAGCTATCAATTGCTCAATATGTGGTTGGTCACGTTTAGACCTTACAAACAACTTATATAAACTTTGAAGGAAACGGACCACTTAAGTTTATACAATTTCAAGGAGTTAGTGTTAATAATAGACAATCATAACATGCGGTAAACAGAAGAGATAAGTTCCACTATTTCTGTACCAGGAAAAACAAGTTATGAAACATAACGCTTGCTTTTAATTCTGATAGACATTTATATACAGCCTATACAAATTTATTTCCTTCCTAGTCACCAGGGGGCGCGTTTCACTAAACTTCGTACGACTAAAATATTCGTAAGTGCAAAATTATGATATTCTGTAAATTTCACATTAACAATGTTTTCTTGTTAACTAGTATTGAATTTACATTTATTGAGCATAGGCTGCATATGCATCCTATGCTCAATAAATGTAAATCCATCATTTGAAATTTCCAGACGATCCTAAATTTGCACTTACGAACATTTTAGTCGTACGAAGTTTAGTGAAACGGGCCCCAGATGAATTAATTAAACTCATCCTAGCATCAGCTTAACCCACACTTAGTATTACGGAGCCCCGCAGGGGATTTAGAATTCATTTTTTTTATTAATTTGTTCCCACGAAATAACAATTCGTTCCCTCAATTTAACAATACGCTGCCACGAATTAACAATTCGTTCCCTCGATGTAACAATTCGTTCCCACGAAATAACAATTCTTTCCCACGGGAACGAATTGTTAGTTCGTGGGAACGAATTGTTATATCATGGAAACGAATTGTTAATTCGATGGAATGAATTGTTAAATTGAATGAACGAATTGTCATTTCGTGGGAATGAATTGTTAATTCTAGGGAACGAATTGTTATATCGTGGGAACGCATTGTTAATTCGAGGGAACGAATTGTTAAATTGAGGGAACGAATTGTTATTTCGTTAGAACAAATTGATAACAAAAAATCCATGTCCCCTGGCGGGCTCCGTATAGTATAGATGCAAACACACACTCTTATTTCAGATGGAATGACACGGAAGACAACAAGATTGTGGTTGCACAAACCAACAAAAAAAACCCGAAAGGAACAAAAAACTGACCCAGCCTACAAAGTATCCTTCTTCCATCTGGTACACCGCTTTCCATCAAACCCCTGCCGTGACGCATTCCTTAACCCTTACACCGCTTTCCATCAAACCCCCTGCCGTGACGCATTCCTTAACCCTTACACCGCTTTCCATCAAACCCCCTGCCGTGTCGCATTCCTTAACCCTTACACCGCTTTCCATCAAACCCCCTGCCCCCGTGACGATTTTCCTTAAACCCTACCGCTTTCCAATTCACCTCTTGCGTGACATTCCTTAACCCATACACCGCTTTCCATCAAACCCCCTGCCGTGACGCATTCCCTTACTTTCCATTCCACCTCTGCCGTGACGCATTCCTTAACCCTTACACCGCTTTCCATCAAACCCCTTGCCGTGACGCATTCCTTAACCCTTACACCGCTATCTTAATTTTTCGTCGTCTGCTGTTTATTTAGGCGCCTCGTGTAAAACCGACCTCCATATATGCATTGCGTAATCCAATTAAGTTTACCACTGAGGCTTTGGAGTTGACGCTAAGTACGACCGCAATATTGAACGAATTTCACACATTTTTAACTCGGGGATACTTAATGTGGGTTGAACCGTGTCCAAATTCACACGAAGGAAACATATTTGCTGCACGGGTCCTTCCACTTTGCTGTAGTTTATACAGAATCCTAGTCGCCTGAGTTGAGACATCAATGTGTTCAGAATATTTAGGCATTCGCCATAGGTGTCAGTGACAATGAGGAAATCGTCTAAATACGCAATGATACCATGCATCCCCTTGGCAGCCATGATGGCTCTCACTGCCTGTGTTATCCGGTGAAATGTTTCCGGGCTTTGGCTGGTGCCGAATGGAAGCCGTTCGTCAATCACGTATGTATCAATACTATCCGCGTGAAATCGCCATTTTAGGCCTGTTGCCTTATAATTAGAGGGGTGAATTTTAACACTACGGTAAGCACTCGCCAAGTCCACCTTAGCACAGTAAGCACCTGGGGTAATTAGATCTACCGCGTCCTGTAATGATTGATAACGGAATGGGTAGTTATACGCGAAGTCGTTTAATGCTTGCCACGGGGGGCGACTGGCATCGTGTATGAGACGAATGCCGTCAATACAATACAATACAATATTCCTTTAATCACCCAGTCCATACATATGGCAACATGAGGTACATAGTTTCAACAAATGTGAACAAGGCTTCAGGAAATAGCATGTACATGAATCATGGGCACTGCTTACAGTGCATCATGACGAGACAGAACGCATGTTACCGTTGTTCCGAACAGTGTAGATCCCGGTCAGATGGCGCTTTTGTGCAATCCGACATGGATTTAGACTGCCCAATAAATATATCATTTTAACTAATTAGTTCCAAAATTGACTATTTGCACGATGTGTTATATTTCATCATGCTGCACCACATACAAGTACCTCCAACGAATAAGATGTATTATTGAAATTTTCATTCTTTGTTATTTGTCGTATTTCTGTAAAAACTGTGTATAATAGTATACAATATTGATGCTAATTTTCTGTCATTTGAATTATTTAGTCTTGTCCAAAAAGAAACCATTTTTGTTTGAATATCTACATATATTGGAACTACACCAGTTTCGCCATATACCTTAACATTTGGTGTGCTTTTTTTCTTATTTAATATTATCTTTAGGTATTTTAGCTGGATCCTTTCTATTACATATATGTTTCCAAATCCACAAAGCTCACTTCCATATGTTAGTATCGGTTTGACGAGTTTGTCAAATAGTTATCTCTGCATATCTATAAGTAAATTTAATGACTTTGACCTTTTTATTACACTATACATTGCTCTAGTACCTTGTTCTGCTATATGTTTGTTCGTGGATGTAAATGAACCGTTTTTATTTATGAAAATTCCAAGATATTTATATTCGGTGACTATGTCAAGGATATTATTTTGGTAGAAAAATTCGTGATTATTGTTTCTCGGGTTATTAAAAAACACTACTATCTTCGTTTTACTAGTATTAACAATTAATCTCCATTCATGACAATATCTTTCATATTCATTTATTGCATTTTGCAAATCTTCTGCTGATTCACTTAATATTACAGTATCATCTGCGTATAGTAGTACGAATAATTTAAGATAAACAAATAAATCTTCTTCTACTTCATGCTGTCTACATTATATACCTCTTACATTTTTGCTTTCAAGAAAATCTTCTAAATCATTTAAGTACAATGAGAATATAAATGATGACAAGTTTTCCCCTTGCCGGACGCCTTTATTACATGGAAAATATGATGATTTGTCGCCATTAACCATTACACATGATTTCATATTACTGTACATGTTTCCGATTTCTTGGATACAACTCCCAATGCCGAAACAATACAGGGTTTCTCATGAAAAATCTTATAACGACCGTTATCTGATTCTGTACGAATTTGTGATTCAACACGCGCGCGCATAAGGGCATCAGTGGCGGATTTATAATTATTCGTTTCCACGGGTTGTCGGATTTTCTCCGCGTCCACAATATGGAATTCGTCGCGAATACCGAATATGCTGAATTCCCTGTCGCCGTAATCCATGGACAGGTCCGCTTCCCAGGTGTCTAACCGCAAGGCTGTTGATGGTTGCTTACCGGGCTCTAGTGGTTTGTTGGCGCATTGTCCTTGGTGGCGCCATCGCTGAACTGGCGAGGGTGTCGACATTTACAAGATGTGCCAAACGGGCAGGCACCTTTCGCCTTGAAGATCTTGCAGTCTTCTTTTCTCTCCGGTGCTGGTCCCTGGACTGACCCCTGTCCCTGTACCGTCTGGCGTCGTTTGGGAGTGAGAAGTTGTAACTCCATATGTGGACCGAAGGTTCCCCATTTGAACTGGTGTTCCGCTTGCATCTCCCGGCAGTGGAAATCGCATGTACGCATGTCGCAGTTGCATGTACGGGTACACTAACAACAGGGGGTGGGACATTCCCAGACAGCAACTCATCTAGTCGCTTACCTGCGTCATTTAGGCCGATCGTTTGTGCCCGAATGTCCTTGATCGCAATGTCGTCGTCGACATGGTTGACGGCACTGACTGGCGTCTGATCGTCGTCGACGGTCGCCGGCTTCTGGAGATCACATTTAGCGGCCATGATCAGCTTATATTGACCCATCGTAAATCCAAGTTCCTTCACATCCCGTACTTCCAACAATTTAATCGCTTTCCTTGTCGTTAATTCCTCCTTTTTCAGAACTAACACAGATTTCCTCGTTAAACCACATTATACGGCCCATGCATCGAAATCAAACGAGTCCGTTTCTGCCGTCAACACAATGTCCACATGGTCATCACTGATATCGGTTGCCATTGTAATATATGTTCCAGAACATTAAACTAATGGTAATCCACAAAATAAATTATATAAACCGCAAACAAAACGAAGCCACTCCGCGCCTGGGCTCTGCTAATGCGCGACTGACCAGTGGCGGCGGTGCCAAGTTTACCGCCAAATAGCCGGGGCCAAGATGGGGACGCCGCAGGTTGCTATCCCTTTGTGCATTGGCACGAAAATTGTCATCTACTGTTACATTTTCCTTCTTTCTCAATAAAGACATGTTCTGACAGCACTTTAGAATCATTTCCAAAATGTTAAATGCTGTCAAAGCATGTATTTGACGAGAATTATCGAAGAAAATAAATAAACAGCAGACGACGAAATATAATTCAGCATTAACCTCCCTACAACAGCCATCTCTCTACAACACCTAGTTTTGCTTCTTCCCGTGGGTGGCTGTTGTAGAGAGGTTGAACTGTATCTGCATTAAATTTCCTGCATTTGAGTGAATTTAACCCTTTGAACACGAAAGCCCGCTATATCGGTTTATGCAAACAGTGCAGATCCAGATGAGCCGGCTCGTAACGAGCCGTCTCATAAGGACCTACATTTTTTGAAAGTAATGTTCATAATTTTAAAAACAAAAAACACCCCCTTTTCATAAATGGACTAGTCTGAAAATTATTTTGTGACAATTGGATTGGTTGCAAAATTAACATGTCAAATCCATTCCAGTTACTTAGGGTTGAAAGGGTTAAGCCACTGAACTCTCTCATCGCAGTAATCATCTACCAGGAAGAAGCTATAATTGACTTATCACGAAGAAAGTGGCATATTGCATTTTAGATCAGTTTATTGTTTACCCTAGTTTCTCTATCAATAAAACAACAGTAATTCATCTCAATTAATCACATAATGCGACAATTTCGCCAGTATCTATTAGATTAATCATTAATGTTCAGCGCTATATTTAGAACTGATTTTACGCCTTGTTGACATCAGTTCACGAGACGCAACGAATATTACCGCACACACACCCGCTCACTTCGTGTCAGATCGCCAATCACATAGTTATTAGTATAGCGATTAGAAATCACGTTTAGGAGCGGAGCTTCTCGACTGGGCTGGGTAAACAATATAGAGAATAGTAGGTTAGTGCCGTGAATGGGAAAAAATATCTGGCAAGGCTCAGGAAACGGGATGGGCGAGGCTCTGCCGAGCACATCCCGTTTCCGTGCCGCGCCAGATATGTTTTCCCATTCACGACACTAACCTACTATTCTATTTATCCCTTGAACACCTACAAATGGCTGTAAAATGCAAAAATTGTATTGACTGGATATCAAAAATGTTTCACGGCACCGTGTTTCACGGCACATACGCACTGTGTTGACGGGATAAAAGTAAGTTATAATTCACATATTTTATTTTCAGTGTGAACATTTACGTCTGATATAAAATGTATAATAATGCCAATCAATACGTTCTAGAACGGGTGGAATAGTGACACAATTATACACTTATTAATTCCTATACAGAACAGTTTGTGCCTACTGAGTGGGCATGTACCTTTAAATTACAGTCTAATATCCTGGGACAGAAGCAGCGATTTCGGACACAAGAACTGTATAACTGCGGGCTTCTTTGAATTGTTTTTCGGGCTTATTTGAAAAGGTATTTCATGTATATAATAACAATAACAATTTCCACGTTTGCAGTTTACTTCCTGTGTATGCCCCCACATCACCCCATCCTCCCCAGTCTTGGGTCAGGGCTGTTTCGAACAACGCTTTGAACCCGAAAGCCCACTATAGCGGTTTATGCAAACAGTACAGATCCAGATGAGCCGGCTCGTAACGAGCCGTCTCATCAGGATCTGTTCTTTTTGAAAGTAATTTTATTTGTTTCGGGAACAAAAATACCATCTTTTCATAAATGGACAAGTCTGAAAATAATCTTGTGACGGTTGGATTGGTGGCAAAATTAACATATCAAAATCCATTCCAGTTACTTAGGGGTGAAAGGGTTAATGTCACAACGATCTATATACACTCGACATACTTGGAATTTATCCCGTCAACACAATGCGTATGTGCCGTGAAACATTTTTTATATCCAGTCAATACAATTTTTGCATTTTACAGCCATTTGTAGGTGTTGACGGGATAAATAGAATAGTAGGTTAGTGCCGTGAATGGGGAAAAATATCTGGCGCGGCACGGAAACGGGATGTGCTCGGCAGAGCCTCGCCCATCCCGTTTCCTAAGCCTTGCCAGATATTTTTACCCATTCACGGCACTAACCTACTATTCTCTATATCCCGATTTGTAAAGACAATTCCTAAGGTGGCGCCGTTGTGCCTCCGTGCCTTCCTATACCATCATATGTACTCTTTCACTAATCTTCGTACGAGTAAAATATTCGTAAGTGGAAATTTGGATCGTTTGGAAATTTCAATTGATGGATTTACATTTATTGAGCATATGCGGCATATACTCAATAAAGTTATTCCAATAATTGTTTACAAGAAAACATTGTGAAATTTACAGACTATCATAATTTTGCACTTACGAACATATTAGTCGTACGAAGTTTAACCTATCTGAGTTTCTTTCCCACAGCAGCATGCTCTATTCCTCTGTTACATGGAGATAATTCGCGAAGCTTTATGATTTAGTTTTGACGTGAGTTGCAAACCCATGGTTCGGTGAAATATTATATTTAACTCTTAATCTCGCAATTTCAGTAGAAGTGGGCTCTATTCTAATGAAATTCAAAGACATATTCAGCATATTTATAGGGAGAAATAAAAGAAACTGAAGGAAAATACAGTGAATTGTCGTCTACTATTTTTGAACTATGTATAGCCCACAAATTCTCCAGCATGGAAAGAGTTAATAAGCCATATGAAGTAATTGAGCCAATAAAATGCCATTAGAATTGTGTGGCCAGTGTAGATCCAAAGCATCATACATGTAATATGTCAGTGAGTGCAGTGAGTATATTGATAACACATTTAAAGAAACAATGTTCAGCTCGTCAAATCGTGACCAACGTAGTCCGGTTGCGCAGACTGGTCCAGGACTACCACGGTCTGCACATATCGTAATAGTAAAGTCCATTTTCTCAATCGGCGCGACAACTGCATGCAAGCAATGTCAATTTACAGTACAGGGGAGATAACTCGTGCTGTCATATGAATTAGTTTTCGCGCGATTTGCTAACACAGCAGCCTACTATCATTACATGGCGACCCTACGGAGTCCCACAGGGGAAGTAGAATTATTTTATTTATTAATTCGTTCCCACGAAATAACAATTCGTTCTTTAAATTTAACAATTCGTTCCCACAAATTAACAAATCGTTCCCTCAATTTAACAATTCGTTCCCACGAAATAACAAATCTTTCCCTCAATTTAACATTTAACAATTCGTTCCCACGAAGTAACAATTCGTTCCCACGTGAACGAATTGTTATATCGTGGGAATGAATTGTTAATTCGAGGAAACGAATTTTTAAATAGAGGGAACTAATTGTCATTTCGTGGGAACGAATTGTTAATTCGAGTGAACGAATTGTTAAATTGAGGGAACAAATTGTTATTTCGTTGGAACGAATTAATAAATAAAAAATCCAAGTCCCTTGCGGGTCACAACTGCATGCAAGCAATGTCAATTTACAGTACAGGGGAGATAACTCGTACTGTCATATGAATTAGTTTTCTCGCGCGAGTTGCTAACACAGCAGCCTACTAACATTACATGGCGATCCTACAGAGCCTCACAGGGGACGTAGAATTATTTTATTTATTAATTCGTTCCCACGAAATAACAATTCGTTACCTCAATTTAATTCGTTCCCACGAAGTAACAATTCGTTCCCCCGGGAACGAATTGTTATATCGTGGGAACGAATTGTTAATTCGAGGGAACGAATTGTTAAATAGAGAGAACGTATTGTCATTTCATGGGAACGAATTGTTAATTCGAGGGAACGAATTGTTATATCGTGGGAATGAATAGTTAATTCGAGTGAACGAATTGTTAAATTGAGGGAACAAATTGTTATTTCGTGGGAACGAATTAATAAATAAAAAATCCAAGTCCCCTGCGGGTCTCCGTACTACGACGGTCGCACATATCGTAATAGTTAAGTCCATTTTCTCAATCGGCGCGACAACTGCATGCAAGCAATGTCAATTTACAGTACAGGGGAGATAACTCGTGCTGTCATATGAATTAGTTTTCACATGAGTTGCTAACACAGCAGCCTACTATCATTACATGGCGATACTACGGTTTGTTTTTATTAATTCGTTCCCACGAAATAACAATTCGTTCCCTCAATTTAACAATTCGTTCCAATGAATTAACAAATCGTTCCCTCAATTTAAGAATTCGTTCCCACGAAATAACAATTCGTTCCCACGGGAACGAATTATTAATTCGTGGGAATGAATTGTTATATCGTGGGAACGAATTGTTAATTAGAGGGAACAAATTGCTAAATAGAGGGAACAAATTGTCATTTCGTGGGAATGAATTGTTAATTCTAGGGAACAAATTGTTACATTGAGAAAAATAATTGTTATTTCGTGGGAACGAATTAATAAATAAAAAATCCAAGTCCCCTGCGGGTCTCCGTACTACGACGGTCGCACATATCGTAATAGTAAAGTCCATTTTCTCAATCGGCGCGAAAACTGCATGCAAGCAATGCCAATTTACAGTACAGGGGAGATAACTCGTGTTGTAAGATGAATTAGTTTTCACGTGAGTTGCTAACACAGAAGCCTACTATCATTGCATGGCGATACTACAGAGCCCCGAAGGGGACGTAGCATTTTTGTTTTTATTAATTCGTTCCCACGAAATAACAATTCGTTCCCTCAATTTAACAATTCGTTCCCATGAATTAACAAATCGTTCCCTCAATTTAAGAATTCGTTCCCACGAAATAACAATTCGTTCCCACGGGAACGAATTGTTAATTCGTGGGAATGAATTGTTATATCGTGGGAACGAATTATTAATTAGAGGGAACAAATTGCTAAATAGAGAGAACGAATTGTCATTTCGTGGGAATGAATTGTTAATTCGAGGGAACGAATTGTTACATTGAGAAAACGAATTGTTAGTTCGTGGGAACGAATTAATAAATAAAGAATCCAAGTCCCCTGCGGGTCTCCGTACTACGACGGTCGCACATATCGTAATAGTAAAGTCCATTTTCTCAATCGGCGCGACAACTGCATGCAAGCAATGCCAATTTACAGTACAGGGGAGATAACTCGTGCTGTAAGATAAATTCGTTTTCACGTGAGTTGCTAACACAGAAGCCTACTATCATTGCATGGCGATACTACGGAGCCCCGCAGGGGACGTAGAATTCTTTTTTTAATAATTCGTTAAATTGAGGGAACGAATTGTCATGTCGTGGGAACGAATTGTTAGTTTGAGGGAACGAATTATTGTATCGTGGGAACGAATTGTTATTTCGAGCGAACGAATAGTTCAATTGAGGAAATTAATTGTTATTTCGTGGGAACGAATTAATAAATAAAAAATCCAAGTCCCCTGCGTGGCTCCGTACTACGGCGGTCGCACATATCGTAATAGTACAGTCAATTTTTCAATAGATCTGCGCGACAACTGCATGCAAGCAATGTCAATTACAATACAGGGGAGATAACTCGTGCTGTCATATGAATTAGTTTTCACGTGAGTTGTTAACACAGCAGCCTACTATCATTACATGGCGATCCTACAGAGCCCCGCAGGGAACGAATTATTAATTCGAGGGAACAAATTGTTATATCGTGGGAACGAATTGTTAAATTGAGTAAACGAATTGTTATTTCGTGGGAACGAATTAATTAACAAATTACATGTCCCTTGCGGGGCTCCGTACGATCCAGGGACCCGTTTCACTAACCTTTGTACGACTAAAATGTTCGTAAGTGCAAATTTAGGATTGTCTGTCAATTTCAATTGATGGATTTACATTTATTGAGCATAGGCTGCATATGCAGCCTATGCTCAATAAATGTAAATCCAACAATTGTTTACAAGAAAACATTGTTAATGTGAAATTTACAGACTATCATAATTTTGCACTTACGAACATTTTAGTCGTAGGAAGTTTAGTGAAACGGCCCCCAGATGTTTTATGACATAAAATATGTTTGCGTGTATCACCCGGTAAGTCGATGTACTGATCTACATGTACTGTACAAGCATGTCAATGTATCTTCTACATTATGTTCAAATAAATGTTTTGGTTTTTTCTTCTTCTGATGAACATGCTTTTGTCATGAGACGTAGTTTTAATTCCAGCCGCTGACATTTTGGGCCACAACCATGGTGGTTAGAGGAGATTGTATTTATCTTTCTTAAAAATAATTAAACCTATATTTTAATTAGTGAATATCCACAGTAGGATGGGTGCAGGTTATTGTAAAATAGGTCCCATATCATCCATATTAAGACTGAAAGTAACAGAGAATAGTAAATGGTTAAGTTATATCGGACAAATCAATGTTGGTAGCCCACTAGCATTTGGTCATTTTCACCAAACACGTTTTTCTACCGACGAAATTATGGCTATTAAACACATTAAATCTAATAAATATTGATATGTAAGTACTTTTTCATCAATAACAAAAAAAGTCACCCTCCCCAAAAAAATATATTTATTAAAATACTTTTTGATTTGTGGACTGATTTTCAAAATCTAACTTTTGTTTTCTTATTTACATCATTTCCAAGCTATCTCGCCAGCAAGGTGCATGATCACAACAACAAGAACAATGGCTCAACATGATGAAAGCGTGCCCACTCCAAAGTAAGTATTATTTGATATTTTTCTTAATAGGGAACTGATTTTGATGAAATATGGCGCAGCAAACGCGTCTTCTTGAGCTGCATTTGGTGGTCGCGGGAGTTCAGCACATACTTATGTCGTTTTTGCGAAGAATCGATTTCCGTGTCAGTTCGCAAAAACGACGGAAGTTTGGACCAAAGTACCCAGACCACCAAATGAAGCTTGACAAGACGCGTTTAATGCGCCATATTTCATAAAAATCCGCTACATAATAATGACAAAATAAAAGTACACGGAGGACTTCTGGAAGTTTCAGTACGTGTTGTTGTTGTTATAACCACGTGTGCATGATCATACACGTTGGCCAAGTTTCTGAGCAAATTTCCAATTATTTTTCGACCTTCCTGGTCAGCCTCCTCCTACTTTTCGCCCATTGTTAAATTCCCATAGGAAAATAGTTTTGTTTCGCAATAAAATCAATATTTTATGGAATTTCATCAATTAACAAAAACTGGGGATGGTGACTTTTTTGTTATTGATGAATAAGTACTTACATTTAAATATTTTTTAGATCTTAGATGTGTAATAGCCGAAAGTTCGTCGGCAGCAAAACTTGGAACAGACAGTAGTTTATATTTGACCATCGGTTAGGATTATATGACAACTAGAATACCAGGATAGTGTCTTTTGATATCAAGTTTATCTGGGAGCCGTTTCACTAAACTTCGTACGACTAAAATGTTCTAAAGTGCAAACTAATGATAGTCTGAAATTTTCACATTAACAATGTTTTCTTGCAAACAATTATTGGATTTACATGTATTGAGCATAGGCTGCCTATGCAGCCTATGCTCAATAAATGTAAATCCATCAATTGAAATTTCCAGACGATCCTAAATGTGCACTTACGAACATTTTAGTCGTACGAAGTTTAGTGAAACGGGCCCCAGGCTCGGCTCGGAAACGATAGGCGAGCCTCGGAATTCCTACGCGTTATCTAGCCTTGTCTGACAAGCTTGTCATCAAAATACACTAACCTGGTATTCTCTTAGCTGCATGTTTTCCGCTTTATATGCAACGGTTTACACTTCGCCACTAAAATACAGAAAATAACGTGCAGGTTGTTGACGTTCATACTTCGCTATAATGTTATTGAGAGACAATTCTACAATACGACACAAAGAGTATTATTATCAACGTACCTAATAAAGTGTGTATTATCAACAGTCTTAGGTCACTCTCCATGAAAAGAAAGTAAACAAAGAACGCTTCAAACGCACATTTGGAAAGACTACTATGTCATAACGCTTACCTAATGCAGTTTCATGAAGTGTAATTAGAGCTATATAGGGCCTACTCTGAACTAATATTATCTGTGCATTGACTGGGTATCGGATATACAGGTCTGATGCCACAACGAGGCGGTGTTATGGCGACGGACAAAAAGAAATGGCATAGATAAAATATTCTTTGACATATTTAGGCGGTTTCCAGTCTCAGTGGATTGGCTGTTCTGTGTGTTATGCCCTCGGTAGATATCAGTGGATTGGCTGTTCTGTGTGTTATGCCCTCGGTAGATATCAGTGGATTGGCTGTTCTGTGTGTTATGCCCTCGGTAGATATAAGGGGCCCGTTTCACAAAACTTCGTACGACTAAAGTCTTCGTAAGTGCAGATTTAGAATAGTCTGTAAATTTCAACTGATGGATTTACATTTATTGAGCATAGGCTGCATATGCAGCCTATGCTCAATAAATGTAAATCCAATAATGGTTTGCAAAAAAACATTGTTAATGTGACATTTACAGACTATCATAATTTTGCACTTATGAACATTTTAGTCGTAGGAAGTTTAGTGAAACGGGTCCCAGTAGATTAGTATAATAGACCCCATCTAACCCGGACACCCATGAGTTTACGTATTCTAAATTATCGTGTGTTTAGTTTAGAGTTATCCATTATGTTCCTGTGTGTTCCTGTTCTCAAAGCACACACTGATGTCTTTGATTGCTTATTTGCCTGTTTTTACAGTTGAACCTCTCTAAAGCGGACACCCTGGGAACCTCCAGATCAATTGACCAGTTATTGCAAGAAAACTGCGTCTATAGACTAACCACATCTGAATTGCTTACGGACTACTTTTTCCAGCGCATGATTATCTACTCAATTCAGTGAAGTTAAACATTTGCGTGTCATAACTGCCAACTAAGCAGCCCACAGGTGTGTGTTCTCCTTATCTGCAATCTTCACTCGCGAATCATTGTGCAGCATCTAGTTCAAATTAAAATGCTATTCAGTCGCTGATAGGCTGGCAAATGGCAATTACTATGAAGCGGTTTATCTAATTGCTCGTTACAACTCAATATTCGCGGAAGCTGTCTCGGGAAACACGCTGCATGTGTGTGAGAGTGTATGGAAAAGAGAACTACTTGGTCATCTTGTCCTTTGGTTACCGTGCCAACCATGTAATTTATATTTGTGGTTCTGATTGGAGAAATGGGGCATATGGTCTTAGCGACCAGAGCAGGGGGCCGTTTCAATAAACTTCGTACGACTAAAATGTTCGTAAGTGCAAATTTAGGATCTTCTGGAAATGTCAATTGATGGATTTACATTCATTGAGCATAGGCTGCATATGCAGCCGATGCTCAATAAATGTAAATCCAATAAGCGTTTAAAAAAATATTGTTAATGTGACATTTACTGACTATCATAAGTTTGAACTTACGAACATTTTAGTCGTACGAAGCTTAGTGAAACGGCCCCCAGATCCACAGGCATTCGCCGTGTTTCGGCTTTCGTCGGTAATGCTATAATTGAACGGCACTGGTAATACTGAATACATTACAATGATTACTTCCCTTGAGATTACAATAATGCAATTTGCTTGTTGTTTACAGTAGGGTGTGTATATCTGTTCGGACACAAGCTCGTATTGTAACAATGATGTGTTTAAAATTGTAATTTTCTATGCTTTCTACGTGTTTCTGCAGGATAACGATAATTCTCAAATGAACATATGAACTTGCCACTATATTATTGACGTTAGAGTCTTAAACACATTATTGCATTTGTTATGATACGAGGTCGTGTCCGACCTAGAAAGAACAGCCGTAATTCGATATTCTTTGCATAATTATGTGTTCTAACAAGGTGTGTTTCTAATTATGTGTTTCAGCAAGGTGGCAATACTTCTCAAGTAAACATGTGCACTTTCTGCCAAAATATTTACATTATTGTTCATAAAATCGTGGAATTTGTTCTGATACGAGGTCGTGTCCGACCAAAGCTACAAGCCTTGTTGTTCATATATAGTTAAACCGATGAAAGCCGACACACGCCGAATGCCTGTGTGCAGATCCACACCAGCCGGCGCTTCTACGTGGTCATATTTTCTTGTGCTTTCCATTTTCGGCCATGTACTTCCTATTTATCACTGTGACTGGCGAACTGACGCGTGTGGTCTTTGCCACCCAGTGGAGACCTAACCCGAATTGTCTGAATGTCAGGCAGGGCGACATACAGTAGGTCGCCCTACCTTCGTGACAGCCAGACACTTCGGAGTAGTGCAGACCCAGACCAGACTGCGCTCAGTCTGATCAGGGTCTGCACTTCTCGCCATTAAATCCGCGGGCCGGTTAATGCCCATCATAATTCCAGCAAACAGTCGTTATCAGGTTACACACGTCAGCTAGAGGATTAAGAGCTATTCTTGCTTCAAATGTCATCAGCCACATTTCTTCAGTCACAGTCATATTTGTCCAATTGAGCCATTTGCTTCTGTATCTACACAGCTCTCCAAGTCATCTTGTTGTGGTACGTCCAACGCAATTACAAGTATACTTCATAGGCCAATGGGTATTATTGAATTTTCAATCAGTGTTGCTTCTGATCAGATATCCAACCATGGTGCATATTGTAGCACATTGTATTTCGTTAAAAAGTCGTCAATTAATGTTTTTTTCTAATACACTCTACATGTATAAATATCACGTAATCTGATTGTCTGAGTGTCATTCATTACATGTATATTATAGCTGATGAACGGTCGGAAATTGTTTCAATATGTAACATTGGGCACTTTACGCACGTACGATGAATATATTCCTACGCCATATTCCTACGCCAATACTGAGTTTGAGGTCGGTCAATTTACTCTGCCGACCAAAACGTGCAAAAACTCACATTAAAGGCCTTCAGGAGCTTGCATCTCAAACGTCCTGGTCCGAAACGTCCTGCCCTGGAAACCTGGTCCGAAAGTTTCAATGTCCAAAACGTCCGACGAGCCGAATATATGTAAAAGCATATTTCAAATATCTCACCGATAACCAAATTTCGAATGTCCTGGCAGTAATAGATCGTTCACACACACATACATAGAGAATAGTAGGTTAGTGCCGTGAATGGGAAAATATCTAGCAAGGCTCAGGAAACGGGATGGGTGAGGCTCTGCCGAGCACATCCCGTTTCCGTGCCGCGCCAGATATTTTTCCCATTCACGGCACTAACCTACTATTCTATTTATCCCGTCAACATTACAAATAACTTTCAAATGCAAAAAATAACCCCAGCCGCATCTCGAAATTGTATTGACAGGATATCAAAGATGTTTCACGGCACCGTGTTTCACGGCACATACGCACTGTGTTGACGGGATAAAGAAGGCATCATGGGTAATTTGGCATTTCACGAATTATCGCAAATTTAGAAAGTTCGTAGCGTGCCATATCGCGCGACTTTAGGAGCGCAATATCGTTTCGCGGCGGAACAAGTGGCATACAAATCAAATAACCGTAACCAAATTAGTGGTGGTTTACTATTTCACGAGGTTAAACGTAGTTCCGGCACTGACCAATATGAGATCACGAGACCAAGGTGTATGATCACGTGGTACTCAGCTGTGGACTTAGACATATTTTACGGTGAATGTCCACATACGCCACCATGTGATAATGACCCTGATTGCTCGCAATCCTCTTTGATGGGAATTACCTCGTCGAAAATTGATCACTGTCAGTGATGGAAGTTCGCCGGTGCCATTACATAATGGCAGACCAGGGATCCTTTCACTAAACTTCGTACGACTAAAATGTTCGTAAGTGCAAATTTACGATCGTCTGGATATTTCAATTGATGGATTTACATTTATTGAGCATAGGCTATGCTCAATAACTGTATATCCAACAATTGTTGAAGAAAACATTATTAATGTGCAATTTACAGACTATCATAATTGTGCACTTTACGAACAGTTTAGTCGTACGAAGTTTAGTGAAACGGCCCCCTGAATTGTGTTAACCATTTACATTGCTATAGTGTTGCCTCATACAATTACGCTATTTACATTCTCTTCATGCTACTGAGTAAAATAAAGCATTTTGTATTCTATTGTGTTATTGTATTGTACCGACTGTCAAGGTTACAACGAATGCAGATCCTTATTAGCATACCCATTCACACAGTGACATTAATTAGAATTGCTTCTACTTGCTAACGGTATTCGGTATAATATATTAATTCAGCGTATACCAGGAACAGGGTCATTAACCGGGACCAGGTTTAACCCTGTCAACCTTACATACCATAAAGCCAACATGTGCAAACACTGTAGATACAGATGAGCCGGCTCGTAACGAGCCGTCTCATCAAAATCTACAGTATTTTCCAGAACTTTTCAGATACATATATATTTTTTGTAAAAATATTCACCATCTGATTAATGTCGAAAAATCAGCATGCCAGAGCAAGTCTATTCCAGTTATTAGGTTAAAGGCCGTGGCTGAAAATACTCAATAAATATCTTGGGGCATCATTATTCTTGAATTAAACAGCACTGCTGAAACATTGAGGGAACATTATCAGTATGCATGGGTTTAAATGCAGGCTGGGGGTGATTACTATCTGACACTCCTTAGGTAAACCGTTATAATGGTAGTTAAATAGTGTGAATGGACCGCAACAGACTGGACATGCCACCCACCCGTAATCTGAATAGCCATCTGGATAGTGGCTGTACCAAGCAAGCCATTCTTGCACATGAACGTGTACTATTGCACCAATTGTATTATACCATCTATATTTAACAATGGAAGTTGGCTTGAATATATTCCATGCCAGTCAAATGAAAATATCAATTGTTTGCGGACGCCGACGCCGACAACGCCGACGGTATTCCATAAACTCTTCTGCACTTCGTGCAGGCGAGCTAAAAAACGAAAATTGTCGTCTGCTGCTGTATTATATATTGTCTTCTTTATCAGTAAAGACATGATTTGTCCACACTTTAGAATCATTATACATCGGTGACAAGTTGTGTGTGTGGGGAGGGGGTGACTAGAGTCAGGTTGTCCGTCCGTCCGTCCGTCCCTAAACTTAACATCAGTGAAATTTGTCATAACTTATATTTCCTTCATCGAACATTCTTAATATTTCACGCATGCATTCCTCAAAGGGTCTAGTAGCATGCTGTGACAAATCCACGACCGTCCAACCCCCGCTGATCCAAAGGTCAAGGTCACATACTTAGTCTCATCTGTTATAACCTTTCTTTCCTTCATTGAAAATTCTTAATATTTCACACATGCATTCCTCTAAAACTTAACATCGGAGAAATCATGCTATGACAAATCCATGACCGTGTCGCCCCCGCCGCTAAGTCCAGGGTCAAGGTCATAGACCCACAGACTACAAATCTACACATTTGGGGACACCTGGGACCACACAGGGGTATTCCGTAAACATCGCTTACTGACAAAGCTAGTTTACATTGAAAATGATTCCCAAGTGATGCTAAAGAATGTTTTTCATGAGAAAAATGAAAATTAGAAAATAAACAGAAGACAACAAATATTAATTCAGCAATGTAAGGGTTAATGCTGTTAAGTTTAAATAACTGCATACTTATTATTTCATACATGCACCACGAAATTACCAGGCAAAACTAGAGATCTGCACATTTTGCACGCAATTTTCATATTTTTGAGAACAAAAACACCCCCTTTTCATAAATGGACTAGTCTGAAAATCATGTGACAATTGGAGTGGTTGCACAATTAACATATCAAAATCCATTCCAGTTACTTAGGGGTGAAACATAATCTCTAGCTTTGCCTGGTAATTTCATGGTGCATGTATGAAATAATAAGTATGTAGTTATATAAACTTAACAGCATGAACCCTTACATTGCTGAATTAATATTTGTTGTCTTCTGTTTATTTTCTAATTTTAATTTTTCTCATGAAAAACATTCTTTGGGATCAATTGGGAATCATTTTCAATGTAAACTAGATTTGTCAGTAACCGATGTGTACGGAATACCCCTGTGTGGTCCACGGTGTCCCCAAATGTGTAGATTTGTAGTCTGTGGGTCTGTGACCTTGACACTGGGCTTAGCGGCGGGGGCGACACGGTCATGGATTTGTCATAGCATGATTTCTCCGATGTTAAGTTTTAGAGGAATGCATGTGTGAAATATTAAGAATTTTCAATGAAGGAAAGAAAGGTTATAACAGATGAGACTAAGTATGTGACCTTGACCTTTGGATCAGCGGGGGTTGGACGGTCGTGGATTTGTCACAGCATGCTACTAGACCCTTTGAGGAATGCATGCGTGAAATATTAAGAATGTTCGATGAAGGAAATATAAGTTATGACAAATTTCACTGATGTTAAGTTTCGGGACGGACGGACGGACGGACGGACGGACAACCTGACTCTAGTCACCCCCTCCCCACACACACAACTTGTCACCAATGTATAATGATTCTAAAGTGTGGACAAATCATGTCTTTGCTGATAAAGAAGACAATATATAATACAGCAGCAGACGACAATTTTCGTTTTTTAGCTCGCCTGCACGAAGTGCAGAAGAGTTTATGGAATACCGCCGGCGTCGTCGGCGTCGGCTTCCGCAAACAATTGATCTGTTCATTTGATTGGTATGGAATATATTCAAGCCAACTTCCATTGTTAAATATTTGATGGTATAATACTATTGGTGCAATAGTAAACTCCATGTGCTGACTATCAGAAGAATGGCTTGCTTGGTACAGCCACTATCCAGATGGCTATTCAGATAGCCATTACAGGTGGCATGTCCAGTCTGTTGCGGTCCATTCACACTATTTAACTACAGTTATAACGGTTTACCTAAGGAGAGTCATATAGTAATCACACCCAGCCTGCATTTAAACCCATGCATACTGAGAGTGTTCCCTAAATGTTTCAGCAGTACTGTTTAATTCTAGAATAATGATGCCCCAAGATATTTATTGAGTATTTTCAGCCACGGCCTTTAAATGGACTAGTTTGACATTGTATTTGGTCGGAACATTAACATATCAACATCCATTCCAGTTACATAGGGGTGAAAGGGTTACCTATGAGACACGCCATGTGATTTTGTAAGTTCGGACATCTGCGTAATTTCACGAAATACGTTACAATAATACAATATTTTCCTTAGCGTCAAAAGTTGACAGAGTACATGCAGAATTATATGCCGCATGTACTCTGAAAATTCTGTCAACTTTTGACTTTATTTATGAAAAATATTGTAAATTTTGTAATCGTATTTCATGAAATTACGCAGATGTCCGAAGGCACACAATCACATGGCGTGCCTCATAATTATGTGCAGTATGGCTGCACGGATGCTGAATCCGCACCCACTACACAATATAAGGTTTGATCATGTCCAGCCGTGTGCAAACGTTTGCTGTGGCCCGAGGGAACTGTTTGAACCCCAAGGTCGCAGGCCGCGGGTTCAAATAGTTCCCGAGGACCACAGCAAACGTTTGCACACGGCTGGACATGATCAAACCTTATTGTTACATTTCCAACAAAAAACTGATGTAATTTGAGCATTTATTCAGTATTTTCAGTACTTTTATAAATCGTCCCATTCAAGTAGATAATTTTCGGTATTCATATTCCGGGGCCGCGTCATGAACGTCATGAACGTCATGAACGTCATGAAGTAGAGACGTCATGAAGAAACTTCCGCGTAGTGACGTCATGAAGGCACTTGGTCTACGCGCGGCCCCGGAATGAGCATTGCCTAAAGCCATATTCAAACAGCTCGCTCTATATGTTGTGCACATATGTGCAAACAACGGAAACCATGTAACAATATTTAAATAGACTTGTACTTTTGTTCGGCCTGAGCCGTCATCAGTCTGAACGGATCTGGACTCTTCCACAATTTCAGACTCAGTGGAACATCATGCAGTAGTAGTCTGTCCTGTTGGCACAAGTCTATGGCTAGGGGTCCAATCATCTCGGCTTCTATGCCTCCCTTCGTATAGGTCGATCTAGTATGAAGACCACCAATTGGTCCGTCAGTCGACGGATCATCCATAAAGTTCCCGCTGGTATCCTTTGAGATAGTTGCCACACGAGTTTCCGAGCATCCACTTCGTCCAACACATTATCCAGGTATGCTTTGTAAGGGTAATTGCACCCCGTTTCGCTGACGGGATGTTGTTGTACGTTGAAATCGACTTGAGAAAATATAGTATGTAGAGGCGAGTTACTTAATCCCACTTCGTCATCGTCGGTTATAGCCAAGCCGTCGTTCTTGACAATTTTTAGTTTTATATACAATATACTGTTCTTCAAGTCCACGTACTGTGTGGAAGTACCCGGAATGGAAAACTCTATAGCGGAGCCTTCCGTGAGCTGATTGATTGGCCGATGAGTTATCCATTCTTTATATCGTATTCCCGTTTCGGTAAGAGGCATTTGGAACAAAGCCAATTCGTCGTCGTGAATTTCATTTATTGAGGCCATAATTTGTTTTTGGTGATCTTCTTAGAAGATTTCTTCTTCTTAGATACAGTAAGTATCTTCTTCTTATAAGCTTGTGAGGTCTTTTTCTTAGATGATTGTTCGATCTTCTTCTTAGAAGGTTTCTTCTTCTTCTTACAGGATTGTGTGAGCTTCTTCTTCTTATTAACTGTCCGTCTTTTGGGAGCGTACCTTTTCTTCCCGAAGGTGTTCATGGCACCTTCTTGATGCTTCAGATCCGATTTCGCCAGTTCCACGGCGTGTGCCGTAGGTGTAACGAATGTGATCGACGGTTCCGCCGGTTTGTTACCTCCCGTTTGAACGGAACGAACGAAGTAGTGTCCGTATTTATCGGGTCTCATTGACCCTTTCGACATGTTAGCAAAATGCCTCTGCCACACGTCGACATCGTGGGTGGTCATGTTTTCCTAAGATGAAGAGACTAAATGTTTCAGATTGTCTCCTCTTATAAAGATTCGAACTCGTTGAAATGAGTCGGTTTTAACCGTTACGTACTGATACGCTAATGACGTTCTGTTTTCTCGAGTTGTATTGAATATGGTTCGTAGAATGGGATAAAACGTATCGCACACGTACGAGTCTTCGATCAAGTCGCAGCACACGTGTATAGTGGTCGTCTCTATGTCGTTGGGAAATATTAATTCAGCCAAACCGCATTCCCAGATGCCGTCTAAATATAATGGTCTAGGTATTTCCACCGTAAAATCATATGCCGTATTTCCGGGATGACTCGCTTTCGAATCCTCACTGGATAAGAGCAGATAGTAACTCATGATCCTTCTTATAAATGTTCATCGATCAACCGTTTGAGTGTACGCCACTGTCGACGGTCCAACGATATACCGATGATGGTAGCGGTGCCGTTTAAGAATTTTCTGATATCTACTATAGCGTCACCGCACGATGTAGCGTATATATTCCCTCCTAGACTATACTGATTGGCGAACCCCCACGAAGTCAGATTTAAGGTCCGCACTTCTGAACTTTCTTGGGAAATGGTTATACCTAATATCACTAACAGCGGTGACAGAATCGTCACTAACATCAAAGATATGCCTAGTAATTTGACGATCGCTAAGTGGTATTTCGTGACCGAAGACGTTTCTATGAAAGTTTCCATCTTCTTATACCAATTAATGGTGTAGGCAACGTTCTTATGAGTAATCTTTCACATCAATCTCAGGAATCCATGAGTCGTATTTTTTGGGCCAATGAAGCCACCTAACGAGTACTTCCTTCAGATTGCCTCGCTTTCGTCTTCTAAGGATCTTGTCAATACGGAACGTTGTGTTCTCGTCTACACGTATCGACTGCAGTTCCTGTTCGTAAAACGTTCCCGATATCGCCTCTCCTTCCCAGTCATCCAATTTATATACGGGTATATTCTGTCGTAAATACCCGCTCTTGACTTTGAACAGTTCGCCGGTCCATTTTTGGGAATATTCTCCATCGAATACTCCTCTGACGTGAGATATTCGCACGATATCTCCGATATTATACTTCATTTTATGAATGGGTTTAGCTTCGGTAGGTCGACGTATCAGATACTGACGTAAACGTGACTCACTTTCGTTATTTTTCGTCACTGAAGACGGCGTTGTACTGAGTGAGCGGTGATTAGTATTGTTGCAGCTGGTCACTATATCTGTTAGAGCATCTACGTATCTATACGAATTGTTCTTCAGAATGTATCTGTATATTTTGTGTTTGATAGTTTTAATAACCCTTTCCGCGTAGTTGGCTTTGGTTTCGTTTTGGGTGACGACGAAATGATCAATATCCGTATCCTTCAAGTACTTTTTCACGTCTCTGTTCGTAAATTCGGATCCTTTGTCCGTCCCGATGGACCCTGGTTGTCTCCCATTTAGGAACGTCTCTGTCATGGCTTTGGACACTTCCTTTCCCGTTTTATTCTTCAGAGAATGACACCACAGATAACGAGAAAAGATGTAAATCATCACGAGAACGTACTTGACGCCATCGTTATATTTAGAAATATTGCTCATGTCCATCAGATCCACATCCCATCGACTGTCTATACCATCGACGATCACTCGGGAACGTTCGAATTTTCTTCTGGCGTATCTGGTAAACGAATAAGCCTCTTGATCTTGTAACCATTGACGTACGTCTCGTTTCGTTATTTTAAATTTTCCCTCCAATTTCACTATCTTGCAGAGTTTATCCGGACCCGAAAAACTTCCAGGGTATTTGGGATCGAAATATATAGACGACAGGTAATCTTTCCAGTCAGACATTATAAACTAATCCACTTAGATAGTCTCTTCTTTTTATGGGATCTGATACCTGGAGGAATTATTCGATCCGTCGTAGATCCTTGACGTTCAGAGTCCTTCTTCGGTCGTTGACAATCGAGATCATCAGTTTGAACAGCCTTTTCTATGGCATCTCTACTACGGGTATTGTTGGGATGTCCAACGTATTTTTCGTAAGGTACCAGAACAGTCTTTCGTACTTCCTTCATGTTAAAAAGTTACTAAGTACCCCCTCGATAGACTTGATAAGTATCACGATCACCAGATCTCGACCTCTCAACAGATTTTGCTTTCTACGTAGACTGACTGATTTGTCTCCGAGAGTACGTATCAACGTCTTGTACTTTCCGAGTTCGCTTTTCCTTTTAGACGTGAGCGGTAATACTCCCTCCAATAAATTGACGATAATTTCGATGAGGGCCTTTAGTTGATATTTGGTAATGGTGTCCAATAACGCTCTTCTATGCTTCCTAGATGAGGTCGTTGACATCAGTTGGAAGAATGCGACGTTCTTCTTAACTAATTTACTCATCTTGTTATAATTTTCAGACGTCTCACACCTCTTATAAACTGCTCGCCACGTATATGACGGGATCTTCTCCGACGAATACGTTCGTTCTCAGTCTATATTCATCCTCGGCGTAAGGAACGCTGTCGACTAGTAAATAACCGAATGGACGTTTCGTAGCGTCCTGATACGCTTCAACGAGTATACCCGACTTTCTAGGAAATATCTGACGTCCTAACGTAGCGATCTGAGTCATATCTCTGACATTCTTGAACAAAACGAGGTACCCGGTGTTGAGAGCTATGGTACGAGCGGACTTGCCGCGACTGTAAAGGTTTTGTACGACAAATATAACGCTAATATTCTGGTGATGACAGCCTCTCGTGAACAGATGTTCCATTTCCGGATTCTCCACCACTCTATGCATCAGGTCGTCTAAAACGATCAGTCCTTGTTCACCGTCGGCAAACTCGTCTATTTCGGGCCGATTCGGGAGTCCTTGATGTAGAGTGAAACTAGGAATGTCCCTTTCGAGATCATTGAAAAGTGGTTGGAATGACCCGTAACAGTACAGTATCTTCTTAGGTGGATCCTTGACGTACATTCCATCTAGATTCTTTAGTAATCGTACGATCCAATGAGTCTTTCCGACTCCAGTAGGACGGAGTTAAACTCTCGGCTTCCCACCAGTCCATATTTACCAGTCATGCGGTATATAGTCTATTTATAAGTTTCTCGTTTCTTCATCTGGGGATTAGGTAAAGCGTAACCTATGCAACTACTCAATAAACTGATCCAAAGTTCCGTAGATCCATTTTGTAATGACAGATTCGTTATTGAAGCGATGATTATAATGTACACTATTATCATCTGACAAAAGTATACAATTTCTTCCCGCGGAACGCGAGTTCCTAGCAAATGCCAAAGTTCTTCGTTAACTTCTTGGTCAACGTCAGGTTTTGGGAAACCTATATCTTCTTCTTCTTCTAACAAGGTTTCAGAAGTATTTGTTTCCGCCATATTCTTGATTGAGATATATAAGACTTCTTCTTCTTATAAACATTACCATAAGAGGTCACTCTGCATACATCGTACGAGATGCACTCAGACTTGTGACTTTTTTTATCAGGCTCGGCTCGGAAACGGTAGGAATTCCTCGGCAAGCCATTCCTAGGCGTTTCCTAGCCTCCGGATAAACTCTACAAGATAGTGAAATTGGAGGGAAAATTTAAAATAACGAAAGGAGACGTACGTCAATGGTTACAAGATCAAGAGGCTTATTCGTTGACCAGATACGCCAGAAGAAAATTCGAACGTTCCCGAGTGATCGTCGATGGTATAGACAGCCGATGGGATGTGGATCTGATGGACATGAGCAATATTTCTAAATATAACGATGGCGTCAAGTACGTTCTCGTGATGATTTACATCTTTTCTCGTTATCTGTGGTGTCATTCTCTGAAGAATAAAACTGGAAAGGAAGTGTCCAAAGCCATGACAGAGACGTTCCTAAATGGGAGACAACCAGGGTCCATCGGGACGGACAAAGGATCCGAATTTACGAACAGAGACGTGAAAAAGTACTTGAAGGATACGGATATTGATCATTTCGTCACCCAAAACGAAACCAAAGCCAACTACGCGGAAAGGGTTATTAAAACTATCAAACACAAAATATACAGATACATTCTGAAGAACAATTCGTATAGATACGTAGATGCTCTAACAGATATAGTGACCAGCTGCAACAATACTAATCACCGCTCACTCAGTACGACGCCGTCTTCCGTGACGAAAAATAACGAAAGTGAGTCACGTTTACGTCAGTATCTGATACGTCGACCTACCGAAGCTAAACCCATTCATAAAATGAAGTATAATATCGGAGATATCGTGCGAATATCTCACGTCAGAGGAGTATTCGATGGAGAATATTCCCAAAAATGGACCGGCGAACTGTTCAAAGTCAAGAGCGGGTATTTACGACAGAATATACCCGTATATAAATTGGATGACTGGGAAGGAGAGGCGATATCGGGAACGTTTTACGAACAGGAACTGCAGTCGATACGTGTAGACGAGAACACAACGTTCCGTATTGACAAGATCCTTAGAAGACGAAAGCGAGGCAATCTGAAGGAAGTACTCGTTAGGTGGCTTCATTGGCCCGAAAAATACGACTCATGGATTCCTGAGATTGATGTGAAAGATTACTCATAAGAACGTTGACTACACCATTAATTGGTATAAGAATATGGAAACTTTCATAGAAACGTCTTCGGTCACGAAATACCACTTAGCGATCGTCAAATTACTAGGCATATCTTTGATGTTAGTGACGATTCTGTCACCGCTGTTAGTGATATTAGGTATAACCATTTCCCAAGAAAGTTCAGAAGTGCGGACCTTAAACCTGACTTCGTGGGGGTTCGCCAATCAGTATAGTCTAGGAGGGAATATATCCGCTACCATCATCGGTATATCGTTGGACAGTCGACAGTGGCGTACACTCAAACGGTTGATCGATGAACATTTATAAGAAGGATCATGAGTTACTATCTACACTTATCCAGTGAGGATTCGAAAGCGAGTCATCCCGAAAATACGGCATATGACTTTACGGTGGAAATACCTAGACCATTATATTTAGACGGCATCAGGGAATGCGGTTTGGCTGAATTAGTATTTCCCAACGACATAGAGACGACCACGATACACGTGTGCTGCGACTTGATCAAAGACTCGTACGTGTGCGATACGTTTTATCCCATTCTACGAACCATATTCAATACAACTCGAGAAAACAGAACGTCATTAGCGTATCAGTACGTAACGGTTAAAACCGACTCAATTCAACGAGTTCGAATCTTTATAAGAGGAGACAATCTGAAACATTTAGACTCTGATTCTGACTCTGTGAACTGTACTCTTCATCTTAGGAAAACATGACCACCCACGATGTCGACTTGTGGCAGAGGCATTTTGCTAACATGTCGAAAGGGTCAATGAGACCCGATAAATATGGACACTACTTCGTTCGTTCCGTTCAAACGGGAGGTAACAAACCGGCGGAACCGTCGATCAAATTCGTTACACCTACGGCACACGCCGTGGAACTGGCGAAATCGGATCTGAAGCATCAAGAAGGTGCCATGAACACCTTCGGGAAGAAAAGGTACGTTCCCAAAAGACGGACAGTTAATAAGAAGAAGAAGCTCACACAATCCTGTAAGAAGAAGAAGAAACCTTCTAAGAAGAAGATCGAACAATCATCTAAGAAGAAGACCTCACAAGCTTATAAGAAGATACTTACTGTATCTAAGAAGAAGAAACCTTCTAAGAAGATCACCAAAAACAAATTATGGCCTCAATAAATGAAATTCACGACGACGAATTGGCTTTGTTCCAAATGCCTCTTACCGAAACGGGAATACGATCTAAAGAATTGATAACTCATCGGCCAATCAATCAGCTCACGGAAGGCTCCGCTATAGAGTTTTCCATTCCGGGTACTTCCACACAGTACGTGGACTTGAAGAACAGTATATTGTATATAAAACTAAAAATTGTCAAGAACGACCGCTTGGCTATAACCGACGATGACGAAGTGGGATTAAGTAACTCGCCTCTACATACTATATTTTCTCAAATCGATTTCAACGTACAATAACATCCCGGCAGCGAAACGGGGTGCAATTACCCTTACAAAGCATACCTGGATAATGTGTTGGACGAAGTGGATGCTCGGAAACTCGAGTGGCAACTATTCTCAAAGGATACCAGCGGGAACTTTATGGATGATCCGTCGACTGACGGACCAAATGGTGGTCTTTATACTAGATCGACCTATACGAAGGGAGGCATAGAAGCCGAGATGATTGGTCCCCTAGCCATAGACTTGTGCAAACAGGACAGATTTCTCTACTGAATGGTGTTCCACTGAGTCTGAAATTGTGGCAGAGTCCGGATCCGTTCAGACTGATGACGGCTCAGGCCGAACAAAAGTACAAGGTTGCCATCACCGATGCCAGTTTGAAGTTGTCTTTAGTCAAAGTGGATCCTAACGTTTTCATAGCGCAATCTAACGTATTGAAGGACCACAGCGCTCTCTACCCGTATACGAGAACTAATATAAAGACGTACGCGGTACCCAGGTGTCAATATAGCTTCATTACCGACGACCTGTTTCAAGGAGAAGTCCCGAAACAACTGATCTTGGGTATCGTATCTTCCTCGGCAACTCACGGTTCCTACGTCAAGAATCCCTTCTACTTTCAAAACTTAAACTGTATCTACGTAGGATTCTTCGTCGATGGCAAATCTACGCCATCGCATCCATTACAACCGAACTACGAAGCCGGTAGTTTCTTAGAGGCTTACCAAAGATTGTACTCTGTCGATCGACCACGAGCCGCACCAATTACTAGAGAATCATTCGCGGACGGATATTGTTTGTACGTATTCAACCCGGACGGAGACGTCAGAGATCGGATCCGTCAGAGAGCTCATACTCTACTAGAGCTAAAGTTCGCCAAATCTCTACCAGAAGCTTGTACCGTGATCGTATATTCCAAGTTCCCCGCATTGATGAAAATAGATGCCAGTCGGAACGTTACTCTGGAATGATGAATACTCGACAACTTCGTACGGCACTGACCTCAAATCCCACGACTCGAAGTCAGTTCGGAGGAGTGTGTTCGGCGGATATGATACCTAACATCGTTCGACGTCGGCCTAGACTTTATATAGTCAATACGGATACCAGTTCTTATCCCGGTAAAAATTGGGTGTCGTTTTATTTTCCGACAAAGGGACCCCCGGAATTCTTCGACCCCATGGGACACTCCCCCGAGTATTACCATCTCTGATTCCGGAACGTTTTACTGACCAACGGACCTAAATACATTTACAATTGTCGGAGATTACAAGGCCCCGAATCAGTATATTGCGGACAGTTTTGCTTGTATTACGGATATCGACGTTGTCGAGGAACGAGCATGATAACGATAGTCAACGAGTTTAGTAGTACAAATTACGTCCTTAACGACGAAATTGAGATGTGAATTATTGTTTGTACTGTACATATTATATTGTAAACAAGAACAATTATAACATGAATGATCATGTTATAAAAGAACGCTTTGAGTGAATGTTATTATTATTGAGGCCAACTACATGTTTGCAAGTACCATGTAAAGTTATAGATATCAGGGTATGGGATCAGTGGTTTCCGAACCTGCTTTTCCGACGTGACGTATTCTGTGACGTCATTTTTACAGTACATTTTCTTGAAACTTTTCCAAGCAAACGGACGGATTTCGATGATGTATCACACCATAGAAGTGACATACCGGTTCGATAATATGTATCACACCATACATTCACGTTCTTTAGATTTTTATTCACATCCATGGTAACCGATTCTTCGTCAAAACCATAAAATTGTTAGATTAAAGCAAACTATACCATAATGCAAGAACTGGCATCATTAAACGAAGCTAATCCCATCGCACTGGCATCATTAAACGAAGCTAATCCCCTCGCTGGCAGCCTTGATAATAAAAAAGTACTCCGTGACCTTGGGCGGTCGAACGTGGGTCATACGAGTCTACTCATATGCTAAACCATGCTCCATCCATAGACACACATTATGGTCAAATAATATCAAAATCGTGGAAGCAGTTCACAAGTTGTTGAACAATGAAAGGTGTTACTAGCGTACGTACATACGTACGCAGTACATGGACTAACGACATACCAGCTCTTGCCTATCGGCGAGGGGATACTAATTGGCAACCTGTTAAGCATTTACTGCGTTATGTTTCATTAAACTCTGTCTTTCCATTATAAAGATATTACATTCAACATCCTGCACCACCTTTAATTGGCATGGCGCAATTCTAAATATTGCGCGGGCCCAATTTTCCCAATTTTAGTACTTTACCCTAACCAAAAAAAAAAAAAAACGGCATCTAGTCACACGCTGACTGAGCCGCGATCTACAAACTTACCCAGGGAGATTACATTGCAAACATAGTGTAACGCGTCCACTGGCGGTTTGTTTCGGTGAGTCCGCACAGTACAACAGTCCGACTTGGCAACGCCACCTAGCGACTTATCATCGGCACTGCAGTGCATGATATAAAAATCATAAAACCATCAACTTCTAAAACTGGCGTTTTCAAGAAAGTCATGAAGTATGCAATCTTAAATTCGATAAAATTGACGCAGTACAATTTGAACGACGTTATAAGCCAAAGATATGAGTGCCAGAAATAATCCACATTCAGACACATGAAAATGTTTGCCATTTCTCCATTTCATTGTCGAAACTCCAGACGGTTTTACAGAATGTGAAAGCCATGGAAAATGTATACTGGATATCAAATACTCCTACAAGCACCAATATGAACTTGTGAGTGAAATTCACGACAGGTCATACATTACATCGAAACAGAAATCATTGCCTTGAAAAAGTCTGAGAAATATTACAAACACACAAGTACACATTCAAACGGCTGTATGTCAAAAATTGTTCTGCGACTTTGCACTGCAGTGGAGTATCCAGATTCATGCAGATGGGGTGTGAATTCTGAATGGAGTTTGGAAGAGGGTGCGAGAACATACATTCAATTTCTTCCATTGTAGTGATTTTCACATATATTATACAGGTAGTTATTTTCCCCAGAAAACGTAGGTTAAAGTAGAAAAATACACACCCCACCAAATGTTACGGGATGAAATTACACACCATGTCACTGGACTTTGTACTGTATACCCACTGGTGAATCCATGTGACAAGTGTTTTGTATGATGTGGTGTCTGTGAATGAGCTGATAAGGCAAGTGTCGTGCCTTTGCACTTAATGACTGGGTGCCAGACATCCTTCAGCAAAGTTGAAAATCATGATTTGAATTGGGGTCCCATCTGTTTGGCACAAAGTGTTCTTTATAGGAATTAAATATTAAATAAGTATAATTGTGTAGCTATTCCAACAGTTTTAAAAAATACGAGTGCCCGCTACACAGAAATATTCACTTAGTAATCTTAGGTTTACTGATAGGTTGTATCATCGTGCTATTTTGATTGTAAATGAGGCAGGTCATTTTTAAATTATTTATATCAACTAAATGTGTCACCTGAATAAATATTTGTATTGACTTGTTACAAAATATGATCATTGCACATCAAAAGATAAATAGAGAGAATAAATTGTTGTTTCCATTAACATTTTAAAGAGTCAATGTTATCGCCCTTGATATCAAAGTGGCAATTCAAGCTTGATGTAAACATAATAATAATGTAAAATTAACATGGTTGATATGATTTTTTTAAGAATTTTACCAAATTTTCTACGACGGCCATCTTGGATTATGCGACAACCTCCATTTTAACAAATATGAAAATGCTTCACCCACGCACCACAACTGTGAAGTCTGACCAGCGTCGGCCAAACGGTACATGAGAAGAAGACGAAATCTATAATTAAAGGATGACCTGTCGGCGGCCATCTTGTATGATGTATCATCCGATTTTGACAATACCCACGATACCTTCGATTTGATATATATCAGGACCATATTAGGTCAAATTTGAAATATCGCCATGTGCCAGATACAAAATCAATGTGTGAAAAAACAAAGGGAGAACACTGGAATATTAGTGAGGCAAGAGTTGTGATAAATATACAAAAAGGAATTCCAGTTATGCTCGGGTCACAAAATCAGTACATGTATCCGAAAAAAACAAAAGAAATCAGTATGGTAAGATATGTTATTCATGCTTTTAAGGACTAGAGCAAGTGAGCGGGGTCTCACACATTCCCTCGGCCGTAGCAAAGTCATTTGGCCTTGACCTTTGGCATGAAAGCCGCTTAGGTGAGATATAGAATGAAAATATGGCTGTTGATAAAGAAGTATGTGACATTTCCAGTCGATCCAACATACGGTTGCAAATAAATTGTGTACTTAAAACCTATAATTCAAAAATTACAAAACATTTAACACAATTTGACCTTGGACCTTGGGCATGAAAGTCCACATGGCGTGGGCTATTTAAAATGAAAATATGGATGTTGATTGCTGATAGACAAATATATGAAGTTTCAATTCAATCTGACTTACGGTTGCAGAGAAATTGTTTACTTTACTTAAAACTTTAACGCATATATTTCAAAAACATTTAACGCAAGTTTCAAAGTAATTTCACCTTCACCGTGTGCATGAAAGCCGTATGAGTGGGCTATAGAATGTTTGTTTAATGGTGTTCAACAGCTATGGTCTAATACTCACATAAAGGATATAACTGTCGGATACCAAATGCCAAAGTTGTTTGTTTGTTTATTGGTGTTTAACAGCCTATCAACAGCTCAGGTCATATAAGGCTGGGCAAACGGGTTCGATCCCGTATTAACCTGCTGCATTGGGGGGAAAATCCCAAGATCAGAACGGAATAATTTTATCGAGAAAAATATAGTCAGCCCTGAAATTAGAATAACCTGACCTGATGCCAGGTCCATACCACACCAAAGTCACTTGGCCCCTTTCCGTAAAAAAGGATTATGAATAATCGTAATACTCACGCAAGAGATATAACCAGATTCAACTGTCACATACAAAATGCCAAATACGTATGTGAGGGCCAAACCAGGTCTCCAGTCGGATTTCCGGTAAGGATGAATCGCGATTGTTAAATTACCCATCACATGCACCCACCAGGGCTATAGAAAGAAAATATTGATCTTCTAACTTCATAAAGAAGTATATATATGAAGTCAACCCGACTTGCGGTTGCAGAGACATTGTGTACTTAAAAACTTTGACATGTTTGATGCAAATATTTCAAAACTTTAAGTAATTTGACCTTGTGCAGGAAAGCCACATCGGTGTGCTACAATATAAAAAATATGGATGACGATAAAGAAGTATATGAAGATTCAACTCAATGCGATTTACGGTTGCAGATATAATGGGTACCCAAAAATCCTTTAACGCAAATCTTAACGGATGGACGAAAATACAAAAACTATATACACCTTGACATACTTTGTATGCCTGGGTATGAATCATGATTGAAGGCACTGTGTTACAGATGATGCCTCAATATGTTGTTTGTCACATCAGGCACTGCAAATGACCAATATCAACCAATTGCACCATTTCATTCGAAGTCAAATTTCGAAGTCGAAATTTATTGTACACATGTAATTTGTAACAAGTTTGACCATTGGGCATTGATTTCAATTATAATCATGATAATAACACAAAAATACATCATTAATTCGTAAATTTTCGTTTCCCTTCGAAAGTCTACAAAGTTTGTCTTTGGTCTATTCTGGATGTTTCAAGTAAAATCCTTTATTGCGAAGATAACTGAAACCATGTGAAACCAACCAAATATAGACTTTATAGACTGTGGACGTTAAACAGAAATGTATGAATCAAAGATTGAATGCAATACCTTAAATGCTAATCACTCTAGGTTGGCGGTAGGATTTTTAAATTTGCTAAAATATGTGTCTGTGACTGGAGAAATGGGGCTTATGGATTTGCGACCAGTGTAGATACACATATCCGCACAGGATCTGCACTGTTCACCCATTGCATCAATGAAATCTCCATCATGCTTCTAACAAGCCACATCATTATCAGGCTACAGGATGTACTATTTGATCAGGAGCTACACTGGTCACAAATCCCATAAACCACATTCTCCAGTCACAGCCACCGGTTAAAGTAACGGACCAATACCTATAAATACATTAAATATACCTAAAAGCATCAATAAGTAAAATAAAATAGGCTAAACAAATTATTTACTCCCATATATCAAACATGGAGTAAATACATTTTGTTTAGCTTATTTTTCTCTCACTTATTGATGCTCTTAGTGTATTTAATGTATTTATAGGCCATGGTCCGTTACTTCAACCTGAGGTCACAGCCACATATGTGTAAAAGCATAGTAAATATATTTCTGACCATTTCAATACTAGTCCTTCGAGTGTCACATAATCAGAAATACAAATGTCATTCTGTCCACCACAAGAATGAGTCACCGATTGAAAAAATATTGACAAATCTTAAAAACTGCACAAGTCAGATTTGTGTGAAATAAGATTCATTCTCAATTCCATCAACACAAGAAGTAACATGTCTTCACGACACATCCTTTCAACAGGTTGATTAGATGATTAGAGCAGAAATCAGAGTTAAGAACACCAACACTGCCGCTGGCATGGATGGTACTCCGGTTAAATGGTTATTTTTTGTAACTGAACTTGTCTTTCTCAAGCTCTTCCTCGAGCGTGATATTTTCAGATGTCGCTGATCTTTAAGATGATGACAGTCTGTCATGGCGACACTATATTTTGCTTCGTGTAGGTCAGGAACTGGATCAGTTCCCATTTCGCGAGTGTTTGGCAACTTGTTGCCCAGGTGGAGTAGTGTCTTCGGGCAGCGATTCTTCTGGTGGCCTTTGTCCTTCAACAGCAGAATGAGAAAACAATTTCCGCCTTATCAGCTTCTTCTGAAAACCGCCCATATACTATCTCAATAGCCCTGCTGGTGTTTGCCTCGACTGCAGGGTGAAGTTGAAGAGGCTCGACGAATAATCCAGATGGCTAAGATCTGTAGACGGCTTCCCTGAAACAAACAATCAAACACTATTATGTACATGGTTAGCCTTTTATTGAATTTCTTACCAGTATTAACCATTACTCAGCAAATGACTCCGCAACTTTCCAACATGAAACAGTGCTTAGAGAACTACATCCCACCCGGGCATCAAACTCACAACACTTGGATAAATGTGGTAAGCGAGTAAGCCACATTGTTCATAGTTGTGAACAGTAACTCTTGAAATCTACAACCGAACTGTCCGTAGCAGAGTTACGTTTCCATTCATAGTCTTCCTCTGCAGAATAGTGAATAAGAGATCTGGTTGGCAAATTACATGTAGCAGCTAAAGTTGGGGTCCCATCCACAGGTTGAAGTAACGGACCGAGGTATATATATGTGTGTGTTATAGAGGGAGTAAGAAAACTTTTTTTAGCTTTTTTTTTTTCGTTTATGGACGCTTTTAGGCGTATTTAATGTATTTATAGACCTCGGTCCGTTACAATGTATTTCAACCTGTGGTCCCATCTAGTAGGCATAACAGTTTGCCTATAAGAATTAAATAAGTGTATAATTGTGTAACTACGGTACATGTATTCCGCCAGTTTTAAAAATTATGAGTGCAGGCCCACTATACACATATAATCATTTAGTAATATTGATTTTACTGATAGTGACTCGCGGTGGTATCAGGCTATTTTGATATGCAAATGACATGACATTTTTAAATTATTTATACCAATTAAATGTATCACCCGAACAAATATTTTTATTGACTCATTATAAAGTACGATCATAGTGCACATAACAAAACTAAGCAGACAAAATATAGTTTCCATTAACCTTTAATGGAAACACAGTTATCGCCCCTGATATCAGTGACGAAATTCACGTTTCATATAAAAAGAAAAAGTACATGTATATTTTCACGTACATGTACAAATGGGGGGAAAATCCCAAAATCAGAACTGAATATTTACAATAACAAAACTATATATTCAGCGCTGAAATCAGAATAATCCTGGTCTGATACCAGGTCCTCGCGACACCAGAATCACTTGGCCCCTCCCAAAAGCAGTAGGATAAGTAATAATCTTACTACTTTTATAAAGGGCAATAACCCAATTCAACTCCCAGGTAACAAAAGAGCCAAAGATAAAAATGTACTGAAGGGTCAAACCAGGCAAATAGTGATTCCTATATGGAGGAACCACTACCGTTAATTTACGTCGTCTCGTTCTCTCGACCACCACCCACGTAAAGTTTTGTATTACTTTTATAATAGTCTTTTTTTCAGATGGAAAATATACAAATTAGGTCACAATTAACAACTAAAGTGTAAATCAGATCTGATTAGCTATTCTGTAGAGGAAGCCTACGTATATCATTTATTTGTGTGTAGGGGTCTAACGGCCTATCAACAGAAGCGGTCATTTAAGGCCGTGTCAATGGGTTTAGTAATAAATCCCATATATTACCTGTACAAGTACATGTTCAAGTACATGTACAAATGGGGGGAAAATTCTAAAATCAGAAATTAATATTTACAATTAAAGAACTATATACTCAGCCCTGAAATCAGGATGATCCTGATCTGATGCCAGGTCCTCGCCACACCAGAATCACATGGCCCCTCCCAAAAGCAGTAGGATCAGTAATAATCTTACTACTTCTATAATGGGCAATAACCCAATTCAACTGCCAGGTAACAGAAAGAGCGAAAGAGGAAAACGTACCTGAGGGCCAAACCAGGCAAATCGTGATCCATACGTATTACTTTTATAATATTTTTTTTCAGATGGAAAATATACAAATTGTGTCACATTAACAACTAAAGTGTAAATCCGATCTGATTAGCTATTATGTAGAGGAAGCCTACATGTATGATTGGAATAGTAACTCTGCTACAGACGGTACATGAGTAGATTGCAAGAGTTATTGTTCGCAACTACAATAACATGGTTCAATAATAATGAGACATCAGTGATTCTATATTTTATGTACATATTGGTGTCGTTTTTCTAGTTTCGATGTAGAACCAATAATTCATTAAACTGTGTTTATTACATTGGGTGACAGTCCAGTTGTTACATTTATAATAGTATAGCCAATTGTTGTCGTCATTTTCTTAATTTTATTTCCACTTCAAGGGACCAGGGGTCTCAGAAATGTAATTTCCGTTATGTACATTTACATGACGTAAATATAGCTTTACATTTACATTTTTTTCTTTTCAACGGCATAAAACATACAACTGAAGGAGCATCTATTTAGAAAAGTGTCAAGAATATGGTAAGCTAATTGTATTAGTGCCAAACAGAGAAATTTAGTAGCAAGTCGTGGAATTTCTCATTTATGGTAACCCAACAACATGTATTTAATATGAATCAGTAAAGTTAAACAAAACAAAATAGCTTGGCAACTAACAGAATGCCGTGTTTTACCACATGTACCAAACATCGTTATAAAGCTACATTTAATTAATAGCACAGCCTCCAAAAATATGGGCGTAACGGCAAAGATTATGTAACGGTAATGATAAAACGTAACGGTAATGACTTTTCATTTATTTAAAATACTAATACAGCATATATAACAAACATATTTATACTTTGAATATGCTGTACAATATAACTTCAAGTTAGTGTTTACTTTTCATGTGATTGCCAATAGAAACCCACACTCCTTGCAATCTGTGTCTGTTTTTTGTTGTTTCAGAGCTTTTACTAATTAAATCCTGATATATGAATGTTGTAGGTCTGAATAAATGTGCCATTACTGACCGACAACTGATGGGACCTGGTTTATATCTAATTGACGCATCAACTGACTGGTTAGTATGGTAATTTATCATTGCCGTTACACGATCGTCATTACCGTTACACAATTTTGTAACGGAAGTGACCGTAACGGTAATGATTTTTCTTTACAAACTCCCATTATTCACCCCTCTGTATACAACGCATCATGAAGGTAGAATATGCAAAGACAACATTGTAAGTGTGTCTATCTACCAATTTTGGTTTCAGTCGACCTACATACATATGGACGTGTATAAACCGTGAACGGTAATGATGCATGTAATGTGTAACCTTAAAATTCCGAATACAGACCGGTCTCGTTCTCGGCAATGACTTAAGTTGTGTTACCACCGTGTTTATTTATAAATCGGGCGCACATAAACAGTGTTCATTGCATTAGTAGCTGAGAGTAGGAAAGGGAGGTTACTCTGATTTTACATTTGTTTTCAGCGTAACGGTAATGATTCGATTTCGCGGGACAGATACATTAACGTCAGTATTTTTGACAAGAAAAGGCAAATTTATTGCAGAATAAGCTTAATGTCAATGTTAAACTATTTTAATTCAGATGCAATGTATAGTAAAGTACAAATTGACAAGATTTGAGAATTACGGGCTTGTGAACTGTGCTGATTGATGATCGGGACATGCCCATTTGGTGCACCATACATATGCCAACAACAGAAATAATAACTAAACACACATAGCAAGAATTGTAAATACTGTTTTCTTAATGGATTGGTATTATACATAGTTTCTTTACTGGAAACAAAATTTCCTTATAAATTGTGTGATTTGTCAGTAAATTACACCGGGACACCAGATGTAAATAAAATATAGAATCACTGACATACATATCTGTACATGTATCAAACCAATGAAAACTGACATTCTGATCTGCATATAAAAAATGTCATTTCGGCTAATTCTGCGCACCGGCTAATGCACAATTCACGTAATGTTTTGTCCAGCTTACGTATAAATTATGTTGATTTTGGAATAAATCAGCTGATTAACGGTATACTAAGTCACAATTTTATCCCATTCCGATAGTTTGGTAAAAAGTTATTCAGAACATGGTCAAAATGATTAGTGGTCCTGCTTACTAAATGAATAGATCTACCAACCAAAAAATCGATCGTTTTTAAAAAAAAAGCTTCCAATAAACCAATAATAATACACATGCAAATATACCGACATTGGTTATCATTTTATTCCCGTATTATTCGCAAAACTCAAGGACAAAATGGACTGATATTTTGATCAAATTTGGCTGGGTCTCCGCTAGGCGGATACAGATAATAGACGACAGATGAAATAGTAAAAGCCATCTGTTTACCCGTGATTATCTCGACTAAGAACTGCCTTGAATGTTCAGGGAATTTAGACTGAATATGGACATTTTCACGAAAATTGTTATTAGGTGCGCAGAATTAACAGACACGATTGTAATCCCAACAACCATACAGTCTCCACCCCACAAATACTGCACTTCAATTTTTTTTACTTGTTTGGTCACTGTTGTTATAGTTTTCTAAATCGTGTAAACACGTGACTTTCTGAAAACACTTGTCTTAAGAAAACAAAATGAATAATCAGACATGTAAAATATTGGTGTGTGCAAAGCCACATACACGGTGCGAAGCCGGGTACACTTACTTAATAGAAATACTGCACCGGCCTATATTCATGATATTTCGGGGGAAAGTCACCGCTGTGCAAATGCAGTGTACCTGGATTCGCACACCTCAATTTATTACTTATTTCATCACTGTTGTTACAGTTTTTTTAAACACATTTGACTCTCGGGGGAGGGGGGAGGGGAAATGAAAGTAGTGTATTTTTTAAGTGGCTAAAAGCCTATATAGACAATAGTGAATAGATAACAGATAATAGCCTAAATATATAATGAATTGACTTGTTGGACTGAAAACATATATTCAAAGTGAATCTACAAGTATCGAGGTGCCACAAACACACAGAGTCCGAGATGCACCATAAATTAGAAATTAGCTATTTAAACAACAATTGTGGAAACAACATTGGTCGCGAAAACCAATGACTCGGCACATGCATAGGCAATGTTGAATATCCCCCACCCACTTGAATTCATGTTAGATTGAATACAATGGAATTATTTTAGTAGCCCTGTGGTTAAAAGTGCTGTCGAAGTCAGCACGATTCAAATATTGGTCAACAGTAATAAAGAAATAATTCCTACCTGAAACGAATGTTTCGTGTCTGGCAGCTAATAGACTTATGTAAAATGTAGGTCAATTATTGATGCGTCTTGGCTGTCGCCGTATTGTCCTCTCAACATTAGCAAATTTGCAGAAATGTATTTCCGTACTTAGAGCTTATCAACAACGAAGACAGCAATAATTTCACGATGTCTTGGACCAGTACGTGTAATGGCAGGACACGAAATATAGTATGACGTCACAATGAAAACACAATCGCATTTAACAACAAATAACTGACTTTTTAAACGTAAATTTGTTATTGATTGGTATATTACATTAAAAAAAAGTGTCCTGTGTCCAATAAATTGGACACATGACACTATGGCGTTTAGTAAAAAGGTTCAAATATTGACTCTGTATGTACCAGACAAAATTACATGCGTATTATTATTTTAATATAACCTATCAATGTTTACAGGTGTTAGCATGTTTCAATATTGAACTAGCATATAGCTTGTTGGTATTGGCACACTTTCATTTTACGAACCAATTGTAATTATAGAACGCCTGTAACTATTCACGAGAATATAGGCGTTCTATGAAAAAAATATATAAAAAATGGGGGGATTGCAAAGAGGGTAATGCAGCATCTCAGTCACAAGTCTGGGAACATCTCTTACGGTGTATGCAGAGTGACCTCTTAGGGAATAACGTAGCACAATTTATTTACATAATTTTATTTACAACGTATTTAATTCCAATTCTATAAGAGTAGGAAGTACAACATCATACATATTGTTCTTGATTCCCGTAATGAGAATTTTACCATTATGAAAACAAGTAAAGTGAACAGTGTCTCTCTTGGGCATGGCAGCTAGAAACAGTTCCGGTTCGTAGTGAGCTCTCATGTTCATACACAACGATTCCATAGATAGGTTCCCGTTGACTCGGTAATACGCCGACATGGTGACTATCTTCACCTTGGTCGAGTTAACGTCGTACCCGTAACGACGTAAGCGATCGATGTAAGCGTTGATCCGTATTATGCCCTTTGATTCGCAGTCAGACTTTCCGTTGACGACGATCTTGTCCGTCTTGAACGCTATGCAGCAACCTCCGAGTTCGGGATCTTTCAATATCGCTCCGTTGAATCTTCGTGGGTCGTATTTGATGTCAGGACATATACAACTCAGACGAGACAAGTCTATGAGACAGTTACAGTCCGACGTACACACTATATTGGTAATCATCGTAGATCGGGTTGATTCCGTATCACGTACACGAAACGATTGGCCGCTTCTCTCGCTTCGAATTTCAGTTTATAATACGGTATACAATTCTTGGCCACGTATTCGTGAAACAAGTACATCACAACTAACACGTAGTGTCTCTTCGATGCCTAAGTTTTCAACCGCTGCTCTCGCTTCTCGTATTAGTATTCGTGTACTTAGTTGTATGACTGTCTAACCTATATATAACCAATATATATATTCGCTGTGGTAGCTATGTCCGTAAGTTGTATGGTTGTCTACAGAGTTTCAACATATGTATATATATATACACGTTCGCTGCGGTAAACATTGTGCATATATTATATAACTATAGTCTAATGAATAGTATGACGTTAGACTTCTGACATATAATTATATAACTATATTCTAATGAATACTCGCCAGTACGATAGTTATGTTAGACATTGGTAATATATTATATAACTATGGCATAATGTTATGTAGTACCACAATGCTGTTCACTATGGTCACATACTATATAACTAATGAATGGTAGCCAATACAATGGCTGTGAAAAACATATCACTGTGGTCATATATTATATAACTAATGAATGGTAGCCAATACAATGGCTGTGAAAAACATATTATATAACTATGGTATAATGTTATGTAGTACCACAATGCTGTTCACTGTGGTCATATATTATATAACTAATGAATGGTAGCCAATACAATGGCTGTGAAAAACGTTCGTGGTATATTATATAACTATCGAACAATAGAATAAATGTTAGCTCAGCGCTAGAGCGTCGGACTAGGGCATTGGATTTCATCGGGGAGTGTATGTCGATATTGACAGTCGAGTCGATATACGTATGTGCGTAATTTGGCACCTGGTACAATGTTGTACATACAATGAAGAATAATTTTACTGTATCGGACTAGGGCATTGGATTTCATCGGGGAGTGTATGTCGAGTCGTTCTGAGAATGACATCATCGTTCCGCGATTTCATTGGTAAGTTTTGAGATAGATTTTGATTGGTTAACAATATGGCGTTCTGACTGGTCAACAAGATGTATCTCTTGTCATTCGATCGTTAGTCACCGTGCTGTGAACATCGTATATTTTTAATTTTTAAACAAAAATACTTTAAGGGACATGACAATGCGTGGTTTGAGTTATCATCAAAACTTGTTTCAATTGTGAACGCACATTCAGACTATATTGACATTAACGGAAAAATAATAGTGACGATGGTGGGTCACCCTGCAGATTGATTTGCTAGTGTGAGGGGGGGGGGGTGGTGGGTGGGGTAGGGTATGGTGACACGACAGTCCCACTGATGACGCCTGAAGTCGGCAGAAACCCTGTGTGTGTGTGTGTGTGTGTGTGTGTGCGCGCGTGTGTGTGTGTGTGTGTGTGTGTGTGTGTGTGTGCGTGTGTGTGTGTGTATGTGTGTGTACCTGTCAAGAACATACAGAACGTATGATCAGCTCTCGGTGAGTATTATAGCTGATTAGTTTACATTTAAAACCTTCTGCACAGGTATATCAATACATTATATAACTAGTGACAGTCACGACGTGCGATATACACGAATGCATGGTCAGTATAGGTACTGTTAAGGTGTGTAATATATTATTATGAATATAACTCCATTTAAGGTAAGCGTGCAGATTTAATAATATCGATATTGTATAGATGTGTTGTAGTCTATGTTAGAATGAAAAGCTCCAGTATGGTTAGTAATATTTGGGACATAACGTAATTTATGAGCAAATGTGAAATTATGATGAATACTTTTACTGTATATAGAGCGTCGGACTAGGGCATTGGATTTCATCGGGGAGTTTAGACTTCTGACATATAATTAAATAACTATATTCTAATGAATACTCGCCAGTACGATAGTTACGTTAGACATTGGTCATATATTATATAACTATGGTATAATGTTATGTAGTACCACAATGCTGTTCACTGTGGTCATATATTATATAACTAATGAATGGTAGCCAATACAATGGCTGTGAAAAACGTTTGTGGTATATTATATAACTATCGAACAATAGAATAAATGTTAGCTCAGCGCTAGAGCGTCGGACTAGGGTATTGGATTTCATCGGGGAGTGTCTGTCGATATTGACAGTCGATATACGTATGTGCGTAATTTGACACCTGGTACAATGTTGTACATACAATGAAGAATAATTTTACTGTATCGGACTAGGGCATTGGATTTCATCGGGGAGTGTATGTCGAGTCGTTCTGAGAATGACATCATCGTTCCGCGATTTCATTGGTCAGTTTTGAGATCGATTTTGATTGGTTAACAATACGGCGTTCTGATTGGTCAACAAGATGTATCTCATGTCATTCGATCGTTAGTTTATGTGCTGTGAACATCGTATATTTTTAATTTTTAAACAAAAATACTTTTTTTAACATTTTTAAACAACATTTTTCAATTTTTCAATTTTGATTTTTTTAAAGTTTTTAAAGTTCTTGATATTTTTTGTGAAGTTTTTCTTTTAAAGTTTTTGAATTTTTTTGTGAAGTTTTTAAAGTCTTTTTTTTTTTTAAAGTTTTTTAAAGTTTTTGAAATTTTTAAAAGTTTTTAAAGTTTTTAAAGTTTTTAAAGTTTTTTGTGAAGTCTTTTTTTTTAAATTTTTTTAAAGTTTTTGAAATTTTTAAAAGTTTTGAAAGTTTTTTTTTTTAAAGTTTTTTAAGTTTTTAAAGTTTTTGAAATTTTTTGTGAAGTTTTTTTTTTAACTTTTTTGAGTTTTTTAAAGTTTTTCGTGGTATATTATATAACTATCGAACAATGGATTGGCGGCCATTTTGTTTTGCATCTAAAGGGCTACACATACTGCTACCGGCGTTTTCGGTCGATTCTCTACCATAGGCATAGTTCCGTTAAATAAATCCATGAAATGGATCCACCACAATATGCCAGCTTTCATCTCCACAGCCACACGTGTACGATGCCATGGTGAACGTTGCAGCATTGGCACGGTCAATTAGGTGCCTCATGTAAAACCGACCTCCATATATGCATTGCGTAATCCAATTAAGTTTACCACTGAGGCTTTGGATTTGACGTTTTGTAACTTTATGAAACGCTAAGTACGAGCGCAATATTGTACGAATTTCACACATTTTTAACTCGGAGATACTTAATGTGCGTTTAACCGTGTCCAAATTCACACCAATGAAACATATGTGCTGCACGGGTCCTTCCACTTTGCTGTAGTTTATACAGAAGCCTAGTCGCCTGAGTTGAGACATCAATGTGTTCAGAATATCAAGGCATTCGCCATAGGTGTCACTGACAATGAGGAAATCGTCTAAATACGCGATGATACCATGCGTCCCCTTGGCAGCCATTATGGCTCTCACTGCCTGTGTTATCCGGTGAAATGTTTCCGGGCTTTGGCTGGCGCCGAATGGAAGCCGTTCGTCAATCATGTATGTGTCAATATTATCCGCGTGAAATCGCCATTTTAGGCCTCTTGCTTTATAATTAGAGGGGTGAATTTTAACACTACGGTAAGCACTCGCCAAGTCCACCATAGCACAGTAAGCACATGGGGTAATTAGATCTACCGCGTCCTGCAATGATTGATAACGGAATGTGGAGTTATACGCGAAGTCGTTTAATGCTTGCTCCGTGGGGCGACTGGCATCGTGTATGAGACGAATGCCGTCCGATTTATTGGGTACAACTCCCAATGCCGAAACAATACAGGGTTTCTCATGAACAATCTTATAACGACCGTTATCTAATTCCGTACGAATTTGTGATTCAACACGCGCGCGCATAAGGGCATCAGTGGCGAATTTATAATTATTCGTTTCCACGGGTTGTCGGATTTTCTCCGCGTCCACAATATGGAATCCGTCGCGAATACCTGATATGATGAATTCCCTGTCACCGTAATCCATGGGCAGGTCAACTTCCCAGGTGTCTAACCGCAAGGCTGTTGATGGTTGCTTACCGGGCTCTATTGGTTTTTTGGCGCATTGTCCTTGGTGTTTTTTGGCGCATTGTCCTTGGTGGCGCCATCGCTTAACTGGCGAGGGTGTCGAAATTTACAAGATGTGCCAAACGGGCAGGCACCTTTCGCCTTGAAGATTTTGCAGTCTTCTTTCCTTTCCGGTGCTGGTCCCCTGACTGACTCCTGTCCATGTACCGTCTGGCGTCGTTTGGGAGTGAGCAGTTGTAACTCCATATGTGGAGTGAAGGTTCCCCATTTGAACTGGTGTTCCGCTTGCATCTCCCGGTAGTGGAAATCGAAGTCCAGCACGCTATGCCACTCGTATTTCTCAGCAAATTCGAATATTTTTGCTGTGTACGCCAGGTAATACTCCATGTCTGGCCGAGGCAACTGTACTGTCTGTAATAGATGGTTGAGTACCCGGCGGTTTGATGCACCCCATTCCTCGATATAAATCCCAGCATATGGGTGATCATCCTCGCATTTGATGAGAAAACGCTCACTGTCCGGGCCGCTTGTTTTCATCACGAAATCCTTCCGCCTGCTCTAACGTCGACGTTTAGCCTTTTCCGTCAGGAACTGTGTCACGTGCACAGCTTTGCGAGACTGTGACTTCATAGTCAATATTGTTCGCGGATCGACTGTAGATGTAGGGTTTTCAGTCGCATGTACGGGTACCCTAACAACAGGGGGTGGGACATTCCCAGACAGCAACTCATCTAGTCGCTTACCTGCGTCATTTAGGCCGATCGTTTGTGCCCGGATGTCCTTGATCGTAATGTCGTCGTCGACATGGTTGACGGCACTGACTGGCGTCTGATCGTCGTCGACGGTCGCCGGTTTCTGGAGATCACATATAGCGGCCATGATCAGCTTATATTGACCCATCGTAAATCCAAGTTCCTTCACATCCCGTACTTCCAACAATACAATCGCTTTCCTTGTCGTTAATTCCTCCTTTTTCAGAACTATCACAGATTTCCTCATTAAACCACATTCTGCGGCCCATGCATCGAAATCAAACGAGTCCGTTTCTTCCGTCAACACAATGTCCACATGGTCATCACTGATATCGGTTGCCATTGTAATATATGGTCCAGAACATTAAACTATTGGTAATACACACAATAAATTATATAAACCGCAAACAAAACGAAGCCACTCCGCGCGTGGGCTCTGCTAATGCGCGACTGACCAGTGGCGGCGGTGCCAAGTTTACCGCCAAAAAGCCAGTGAACCCTAATTGACCGGGGCCAAGATGGGGACGCCGCAGGTTGCTATCCCTTAAACTAAACTAACACGTTAATTGCATATAAAATCGTCAAATAAAATCAGGGAGAGGGTTTCATTTTAATATCTACGAAAACGTATCTACGTTTGGATATTTTTGGGATTTAATGTGTTTAATGTGTTTAATGGCCAAAAGGTGGCAGAAAAAACGTGGAACGAACAGTAGTATAAAGCAATTTAAGACGATTTTGTCATATCAAATTATGAGTTGTTTGTTTTCATGGTTGGCTTTGGTGACTGTGACTGAAGAAATGACGCTGATGGGTTTTGGATCTGCACTATTCGCCATTCCGTCAATGAACCCGCCGCCATGCTTCTAACAAGCAATGTAGATCCGTATCAGGCTATAGTGGCCTGTTTCACCAAACTTCGTACGACTAAAAAGTTAGTAAGTGCAACATTATGTTTATTGTAAACTTCACATTAGCAATGTTTTCTTGTAAACAATTATTGAATTTACAGTTACTGAGCATAGGCTGAATATGCAGCCTCTGCTCAATAAATGTAAATCCATCAATTGAAATTTCACGACGATCGTAAATGTGCACATACGAACGTCTTAGTGAAAGGTTCCGCTGGTATGGAGAGTGCCATTTGATCAGGATGTACACAGGTTACAGTCATATAAGCCCAATTTCTCCAACCACTTTTATATTTTTGGATTACTAATATCCTGTTATCTCTTCTATCAACAATGTTCGATAATTAAGTGTTAAAAGCGGAAGTATATATATATATAGTGGGATAAATTGACCACAGGACACGAAACGTCCATGTTGCTAGATAGATAAAAACATGTTATGATCACAAATTGGCATTACGGAATACAACGCGTCGTGTTATTTCCAGGGTACTCGAACGGTTATCTAGTTATTCAAATACACAAACACAGTGTTTCCACCTGATATCATAACTGGGTCAATACATGAAGTGTTTGATGATTATTATACAAATGTGCAAGTTTATAGTTATAACCAACTGCGAAAGGCGCGTGACATGCTTTTTGCGTCTGAAGAAAAGGTAATTTAAATTTGATGAACATTTACAACGGATTTTACATTTGTAGTGTGAACCTGGGGGCCGTTTCACTAAACTTCGTACGACTAAAATGTTCGTAAGTGCAAAATTATGTTTATTGTAAATTTCACATTAACAATGTTTTCTTGTAAACAATTATTAGATTTACATTTATTGAGCATAGGCTGCATATGCATATGCATATACCAGGACTAACCGCAACAACAAAAACAACAACAACAAAGCACGCTTACCATCTGTAGCGGAATTAGAGCAGCAGAATTAAGAACAACAACAATAACAACAACAATAAAGAGCAACACAATGGAAAATACAACAAGTATTTCGACGGGATCACGCCATCTAGCAGAGGAGATGAACAGTGACATGGCGTCAGCAGTTTTACCTGTCACCATCTTCGTTGGAATAGAGGCAGGTATGGCGTTCTTTGGCAACTTGTTAATTTTATACGTTTTTGTGTTTAAGTACCACAGTTGCAATTTCAAATATTTCGTGCTGTGTCTGTCCGTGATTGACATTACTAGCAGCTTGACAACAATACCTGGAGAGATATTCACGCAGACGCACTGGTATGTTTATCCGTATCCAATGATTTGCAAAATAAAATCTTTCTTCAACATGTTTACTGTGGTGGCGTCCGCTCTGAGTCTTTTGGTGATAGCCGTTGACAGATTCCGGAAGGTTTGCCGCCCGTTCGCCTGGCAGATTAAGAGAAGGACAGCCATGGTTTTGTGCTTAGTTATTCTATTCATATCGACCGTCGTAGCCTTCCCGGGCGCAATCCTCTGGGGTACGCACGACGCCAATGTTACGTACAAAGGGGAGTCAGTGATCGTCACAGAATGCGAGATAGACCAGGCATACGAACACACGCACGCACCGTTCGCGTACACGGCTACTATGTCCGGCACGATAGGCATTGTCCTAGTATCTATGCTAGTACTGTATGTGTTCATTGTAAAAGCGCTCTTCAAGCGGAAATCACCAAAACGCGACGTTCAACCGACTGAAAGGGGAAACGAACCACCTACAAAGAGCAACGTGCTGCTGGAAGTGCCAAACCTTGTGCACGTCGACTCGTCAAGTGCCATAGAATACGTACATTCCAATGCTGACGAGTTCACAACGCGTAGTATTACGGAAACGTCAAACAACGCATTGCCCGATGAAAACAAGAACCAAACTACTCAGAAACCACAGTGCAAACGATATCGAGCGACAACGACAACGGAGAGAAACGCCATTGTACGGAGAAAGACGATGATCATGCTGGTCTAACATCAGTGTTTATTATAACCACGGTTTTGTACCTAACGCTACTCTCGTGTATAGCCATGGACGTGTTAGACAATATGTCCTACTCGGACAAAACCATGTATTTCTTCTTCTTCCGACTTTACTTCATAAACCACGCGGTCAACCCATGGGTGTACGGGTTTCTCGACCCGCATTTCCGTAAGGTGATTAAGACATGCAAGACATCATGAAAAGCGGTAGTTTAATTTTCCATTGGCGAAGGGTCTAATTAACCCATTGAATGACAGTGAAACCCCTCAAACCGGACCCACGGGGAAAATATATAGAGTATAGTAGGTTAGGTCCGTGAATTGGAAAAATATATGGCAAGGCTCAGGAAACGGGATGGGTGAGGCTATGTCGAGCACATCCCGTTTCCGTGCCGCGCCAGATATTTTTTCCCATTCACGTCACTAACCTACTATTCTATTTATCCCGTCAACACCTAAAAATGGCTTTAAAATGCAAAAATAGTATTGACTGGATATCAAAAATGTTTCACGGCACTGTGTTTCACGGCACATACGCACTGTGTTGACGGGATAAAGACGTTTGCTTAGATGTGTTTTCGCTCTTATGTATATCCGATTACAATGACGCTTCATGATTGCAAAACACTAGAATGTGTCATGAAGAGCTCAGATATCTGATTTACAGTGAAACATCTCCAAACGGGACACCCTGGGGACCTCCCAGTGTGTCCCGTTTGCCAGGGTTCCACTGTATATGGATAGGATAATTATGTTTCATTGATAAAGTCTGATTATTTTGATTATTTCTACATACAAAATATATGTTGTTACTACTCATTTGAACCGCTCTATTAAAAGTAGGCGCCTAGGTCATTCAGAATTGTTCCTGGCCATGAACATAACGGACCGGATCTATGGATGGAACAGACCGACACATATAATGTTCGAAACAAAAGTATGTATTAAATAGAATATCCACCAGCCGTTGCTGCATAGGCCAGGCCATGTAATTCGGCTGACTAACGAGTTCGGGCCGGCCTGTTAAGGTCACAGTTTGTTCTTGTCTGTTTCATCCGAAAAATGTTCCGTTACAGTCAGAATGGACGATGTGCAACAAAACGGTCCGTATTTGTAGTCGTGAAAGAAAAGGGCCTAGTATAGCCATACTATGTATGTCAATTAAAAAGAAATCCGCGATGACGAAGGTAAAAAGCAAATGTACGTCCGCCAGATTCGGCTACACGAATCACTAGAAGACGAGAAAAATGTGGATACCGCCAGAGTCGATAAATACATCGCAGTGCTTGTTGTGTGTAAATAATTGGGTGGGGTATGGATAAAGGGTGAGCTGTGCATGCGTATGTTGGATATACGTTGTGATGAATTGGTATTAGCGCATTGTAGAATATAGTATGCCCAGACCAACATGTACCCGAATTTTGTGGCTGACACGAAGGTCAACGTACACGTAATAAGCGTAATAAGACACGCCGCGTGACGGCCAGAACATCCCTGTTAAGTAATTGTGGCTGTGACTGGAAATATGAGCCTCGTGGCATTTGTAACCAGTGTAGAGCCAGCTCAGCCTGCAGTCTGATCAGGATCAGCACTGATCGCAATTCAGTCAGGGAAGTACATGAGAAAACACATACACTGGTGAAACAAATATATAGTGTTATCATGCACTGGAATGCGCCAGCAGATCATGATCTAAACTGGTAAAACACATACATATGGGTTATTTGCTTTGTATGTGGATATATGCACGAGTTCCGCAGCGTGCCATATCGAGCGACTTTAGGAGCACAATATCGTTTCTCGGACGAAAAAGTGGCATACAAATCAAATAACCTGAACATTTATAGTGGTGGTTTACTATTTTACGAGGTTAAACGTAGTTCCGGCACTGACGAATATGAGATCACGAGACGTCAATTTGGAAACAATATTGACGCTATGTGTTCCATTGTGTTTCAATGGCAAACGCAAGTAGGTATAGATAATATTCCTCATTCAAGGTGTATGATCACGTGATACTAACAACAACAACAAGTACTGAAACTTCCAGAATCCATCTGATTCAAAGTACGTATTCTTTTATATTGTCCTTATTACGTAACGGATTTTGATGAAATATGGCGCATCAAATGCGTCTTGTTAAGCTGCATTTGGTAGTCTTTGTATTTTCGCCCAAACTTCAGTCGTTTTTGCGAATAATCGATTTTCGTGTCTCGAGTATTCGCAAAAACGACATAAGTCTATGTCGAACTCCCTGGAAGACCAAATGCAGCTCATGAAGACGCGTTTGCTGCGCCATATTTCATCAAAATCAGTTGCATGTTAAGGAAAATATCAAATAATACTTACTTTGGAGTGGGCGACGTTGTTGTTGCACCTTGTAATTTATCTAGTCAGAACCACAAACACATGTAAGCGCTGTGTGCGCTGTTCACCGTGCATAACCGTGCTCGAGAATATGGTCATTTCTTCATGAGATGTCAGCTGTGGATCTTAAACATATTTTACGGTGAATGTCCACATGCGCCACCATGTGATAATGACCCTGATTGCTCGCAATCCTCTTTGATGGGAATGACATCGTCGAAAATTTATCACTGTCAGTGATGGAAGTTCGCCGGTGCCATTACATAATGACAGACCAGGGGTCTTTTCACTAAACTTCGTACGACTAAAATGTTCGTAAGTGCAAATTTAGGATCGTCTGGAAATTTCTATTGATGGATTTTCATTTATGGAGCATAGGCTATGCTCAATAACTGTATATCCAACAATTGCTTATAAGAAAACATTATTAATGTGCAATTTACAGACTATCATAATTGTGCACTTTACGAACATTTTAGTCGTACGAAGTTTAGTGAAACGGCCCCCAGAATTGTGTTATTATTTCCACTTACATTGCTATAGTGTTGCCTCATACAATTACGCTATTTACATTCTCTTCATGCTACTGAGTAAAATAAATCATTTTGTATTCTAGTGTGTTATTGTATTGTACCGACTATCAAGCTTACAACGAATGCAGATCCTGATTAGCATACCCATTCACACAGTCGCATTAATTATAATTGCACCTACTTGCTAAAGGTATTCGGTATACTACGGTGTTCCGTTAAGGCCATCGTAATATCGCTATCGGGTCGATACTACGATAGTACGATAGTACGATACTACGATGACGACAGTACGATACTACGATGACGATAGTATGATACTACGATGACGATAGTACGATATCACGTTGACGATAGTACGATACCACGATGACGATAACGAGATACCACGACAGTACGATAGCACGTTGACGATAGTACGATACCACGATGACGATAACGAGATACCACGATAGTACGATGACGATACTATGATATTATATCGTACTATCGTCATCGTAGTATCGTACTATCGTCATTGTAGTATCGTACTATCGTACTGTCGTGATCTCGTAGTATCGTACTATCGTCATCGTGCTATCGTACTATCGTCATCGTAGTATCGTACTATCGTCATCGTGGTATCGTACTATCGTACTGTCGTGATCTCGTAGTATCGTACTATCGTCATCGTGCTATCGTACTATCGTCATCGTAGTATCGTACTATCGTCATCGTGGTATCGCCTTTCGGATGGACACACGCATGCGCATTTTTTGTCTGCGAAATTGGCAGTACGCCTTAATCAAGGTGGGGGATCACGTGGTTTCCGAATGGCATGACGTCATGTATTGTAGATGTGTTTACAGTATAATCTTTGTGAAGTTATTGTAAAGAACTTTCAGAGCACCCATAAAACACATATGCCATCGTATTTGGTGCGCTACATATCATCAAAATCTGTCCCTTTGTTAGGAAGATTTTAATGAAAATCGACTGTAAAAATGACGTCACAGATTACGTCACGTCGGAAAATCGGGTTCGGAATCCACGTAATCACACACCTTGTTAATAGCACAAACAAGAATTTCGGCGCAAACGGCGCAAACAAGATCAATTTTTAAAATATCTATCTTAAATACCTGTTAAATGAAATTAAATCAATCTAATGATGATTATATATAAAAATACCGCCGAATTACCTCGTCATCCATTGTTTTGATGCGAATGCGCATGTCCATCAGTAGTATATGAGAGTCAAAATGATACAAGTTCCTACGGACGGCCCCCCGCTACGCGCGGTGCCTTCCTACGGAACTTGTATCATTGTTGACTCATATACTACTCGGATTTTCCCCCACTGTTCGGCGGGTATGTATGAGAAGAATGGAAAAATATTTTTCAGCAACCACTAGAACATATATTTCCTAGAGCGGAAGGATAGGAACACCGTTGGCATGCAGTTGTAAGGATAACAAAAACAAACAGTTTTAGGTCAGGCCGAGATTCGAACCCACAAACCACGTCTTCATAGAGTGGCGCCTTAGCCCACACGACCACAAAGCGAAGGTGAAATACACCCTATTAGAGATAAGAAATCCATTGGTTATACTCAGTATATATGACAATCTGGTATAAATATTGGCAACTTACACTCTATTAGAGACAAGAATTCCATTGGTTATACTCAGTATATATATGACAATCTGTCATAAATATCGGCAACTTACACCCTATTAGAGACAAGAATTCCATTGGTTATACTCAGTATATATGACAATCTGTCATAAATATTGGCAACTTACACCCTATTAGAGAAAAGAATTCCATTGGTTATACTCAGTATAATGTCTACCATAAAGCAATTGAGAGAGCAAGCTAAAAGTTGGGGAATTTCCCTAAGAGGTTTGAGAATCAAGAAAGATATAGCAGATAGGATAAGTGACGCGCGAGCCGTCGTCTACGAGGAGAGGCTACGGCGTGCGGTTTCGACCGGACAACTGCCTGCCGACCCCGAAAAACGCTCCGAGAAATTGGAGAACGAGACGACGGCCAGTCTGCGTGCCACCGCTTACGCGCAGCGTGTAAAAGAATATCCCAGCACGCGCAGAAAACCACAATACAAAGCGATAGGGGTAGGAGGTAAATAGTATGAACTTTTGAGAGGGGGGTTGACGGGGAGATCTGTAATCGGATAATTGAATACAATTCGCCCAGAGATGACCACGGTGTGTTTTCTGAGGTATTCGTGCTCGTATCGTATTAGGAACATCGAGACCGACGAAACGATGATCTATCACAAACAATCAAAGGGTAGTCCGTGGATAAACGAGATCGCCAAAGCCGAGAGTTGGATATCCGATAGAGAGAGAGAGGTCGAATGGACATCGACAAAGTCGATAGACCAAACACAAAATGGACCTTCGTTCGTTGGATATCGGTCGAGGTGAAGATGATCATCGATGCGCAACAACTTCTCATGGGAGCGGGAAAACTCCCCGATTGGCTAAGACAGAAAAAGGGAATGTATTCCGTCGACACGTACGACGACTACTTGTGTCTGTTTAGGTACATAGCCATCCATCGTGGAGGGAGACCCGACGGGTGCTGTAGGAAGGCACGAGCTCTGGCTCGCGAATACCTCGGTCACGATAACGGACCGGGTAGTAAGGGAATCCCCCTGGACGATATTAAGAAGGTAGAAGAGCGCTTCAAGCTGGGCATTCGCGTTTACGAGCCCACCGCCGACGGAGTGTGGTACCTAATGAAGTCTCCGGAAAACTACGACGCGGTTGGGGAGAAGATCATGACGATAGGAATGTTTGGAAGTCACTCGTTCCTCATAACGAACCTCCGCAAGATGACTAACGAGTACGGGTGCTCCGGATGCCAACAACGGTTCGCAAAGTCGTGTAACATGCACAGGCATGCGACCACCTGCATGGGTGGGAAGACCGTGGTGACATGTCCAGGTAAGAGGGTAGAGAGACCGCAGTCGGCATACGAGAAGGCGTTCTATCCCAATGGGTCAGCGAGTGCGGTGTCGATTCAATGGTTGAGCAGAGAAGAGGAGAGGGTGGGAAAGCACATACATCACGCGAGATGTGGTCACGGCGAGAGGTGAGTGGCCGGCGATCCGGTCGACGGCTACTGTCACGAAATCAAGACCGTGTTTCAGTTTCACGGATGTTACTGGCACGGGTGTCCGACGCATTGCATGAGAGGTAACGCGAGATCGCTGTACAAGAGGACGAAAATCCAAGACGCCAAGATAAGGAAGGCGGGTTACGAGCAGGTGGTGATGTGGGAGTGCGAGTGGTTGAATGAGGTGAATACCCACTATCCACAATCGCCGCGCGAGGAGGAGACGACTCTGTATCCTCACCAGATAGTCTACGACTTCGAGGCGTATCTCGACAAGTCGAAAACCACGCGACCCACCAAAGACCTGACCTTCGAGGTCGAGCACGTCCCTATATCGGTGTCGTTGGGGGATACAATGCATGAGGGGATCACCCACATCTGCGAACGAAACCCGACACTCTGGTCGAGAAGTTCGTGACCGAGCTGCAGAGGAGAGGTAAAGTCATTAGGGAGGGGGTCAGGAAGAAGTATCTGCCGACCGACATAGAGATGTTGTCGAAACCTCAGCGAGGGAAGATCGTCTCGTGGATCGACCAAGTCCCGGTGGTGGGGTTCAACTGCAGCAGGTACAACCTGAATCTCATCAAGCGGTACCTTGTAGGGAAGTTGGCGGCCACCTTGAATAAGGTGATGGTCGGAAAGAGAGCCAGCACGACGATGTTTCTGTTTACCCCGGAGTTTAGATTTCTCGACATCATCCAGTATCTAGGACCCGGTACCACCGGTGGGTTAAGGCGTACGACTGTAAAACGGTAAAGTCTCACTTCCCGTACGAGTGATTCGATAGCGCGGACAAGCTCGACCATCCGGGGCTGCCAGACTATCCCGAGTGGTACTCGAAGTTGAAGGGTGAGTTCCTACTGTCGTTGACAGAGTGGAAAGAGTGTAAGAAGGTATTCCGAGAAAAGGGGATGAAGACGTTCAAGGAATGGTTGCAACACTACAACGACTTGGATGTCGGACCGTTCCTGGAGGCTCTGACTAAAATGACGGAGTTCTACAGGGGAAGAGGTGTGGATATACTCAAGGATGCTGTGTCTCTGCCCGGTGTTTCCCTTCAGTACCTACTTCGTGGGACGATCGATGGGAAGGCGGACACGCCCGAGTTGTGGTCGCCGAAGTCTGAAACTTACGCGATGATGAAGGAGGTGTTGGTCGGTGGTCCGTCCATAGTGTTCTCCAGATACGCCGAGGCTGGCAGGTCAACGATCAGGGGTCAGGTGGGGAGTCGGGAGGAGAATATGTGCAAGGCGGTGCTGGGGTACGACGCCAATGCTCTGTACCTATCTACTCTGTCGAAGGACATTCCGTGCGGTGAGGAGCAGATATGGACGTGTGACGACCCGGAAAGAGAGGCATATATAGACCGTTTCGTGAGGAAGTTCAGGAGTGAAGAGTGGTTCGGATTTGCGGAGTTGGATATAGAGGTCCCGGAAACGTTGAGAGACAAGTTCTCTGAAATGTCGCCGCTGTTCGTTAATCGAGAAGTCGATGAGACCGAGGTTCCGCAGCACATGAAGGACTACCTGGTCAGGACCGGGAGGACTAGGGTCGAAGGGCAGAGAAAGCTCGTTGGGGCACTATCCGCCAAGAAGATGATCACCCCGCTGCTAAAGTGGTATCTGGAGCACGGTCTGGAAGTCAAGGCGGTGCATAGAGTGATAGACTACACGCCCGGCAAACCGTTCCAATGGTTCGTGGAAGAGGTCACTGCCGCCAGACGGACGGGGGACGTCGACAAGAGCAAGGCAGTGTTGGCGGAGATATTCAAACTGGTTGGCAACGCGTGTTGTGGCAACCTGATAGAGGCTCAAGAGAGACACATGAACACCACATATACGAAGGATGAGAAGACTGTCGACCGGGCATTGAGGTCAGCGTGGTTCGAAGACCTGGAGGAGATTGGGGAGGCTTACGAGATATCGAGCAGGAAGACTCGAGTGGTGATCAACATACCGTTTCAGTGTGGCATAGCCGTCTACCAGTTGGCCAAGCTCCGGATGCTCGAGTTCTACTAGGTATGACTGTGCTAAATATAGTACACATCGGCCAGGGGGTATGCTTTAGTAGTCCGGTATAAAAAAATAGTGCAGACGTTTTGAGGCCACAGACCCAGTTTGCTTGTAAATCCTGATCCATTACAGCCCAATTTTACTTGAGAAACATGTTGGGGTGTTTTTAACACCAGTTTCCAGCACATTTCTAGCATTTAAAAGAAATTACTGAGCCTGCTTGTCACGTGATGTGAACACTACGTCACATGACATTGTGATGATAAACAATATGGCGGACTGGACAAGGTTGATTTTTTCTTTCTTAGGAGTAAGTGAACATATTGTTTAATTAGTGAAAATCCGGTGCAGACAGGTTGCAGGTTATGAAAAGGTAGGTTCCACAGCATCCATACGAATAGTGAAAGTGTGAGAGAATGGCCATATTTGGAGGAATCGGTTAAGTTGTATAGTAAAACTAATTGGTGGTTGCTAGCCTATAAGCATTTCCGGGTCATCAGTGGATGTTGTCTGCTTTCTTTGAAAACAACTCTAAACGGTTTTAATCATGGCTACAGCAAGTTTTATTAAGAGAACAAAGGACAGAATTGCTGGAAAATCAGTTTTATTTAATGAAAATGGTTGCATCAAGTGGGTCGGGATAACCACAGGTGTACGAGTCAAATAGGAAAGATTAAAGTTAAATTTCCAAATGATGCAATAATAAAATACTATTATACACATAGAGTAGCATTCATGTTACACCATAATGTGTTTGAAATACCCAGGCACCTTGAAATATCACATTTATGTGGTTGTTCCCTGTGTGTTAACCCGGCCCACCTGAGTGCTGAGTCAACAATTATAAATAATTCTCGAAAGAATTGCCATAGCGAAAAGTGCTGTCTGAGCCATGCTAGCGACGGCGTCACATATCCACCCTGTATCTGCTAATAGTTCCTGTTTTATTAATTACGGTAAATTAACTGTATACCTATCTACATTATGTACATGTCTACATACAATTACACAGATTTGAGATGCATCAGGGAGCCAGATGAGCCTGTTACTGACTAGTTCGGCCATATTAAAGTGGCGCGTCGCTTTAATTGGCACTGTGTATTTGATTACTAACCGGTATCAAGTGTATAGCTCCCCAACAGGTAGCAACGTTTTTCTAAACATTATTTATTGACTCGGTTGATACTTGCAAACATCATAGACCAAATTTGGCTGTACGATCAGCGTCTACGCCAGTACTTCTTGGCTACATTCTTCCAGAAAAATTTCAAAATTTTAAATTTAGAAGAAATTATATCATACCGCTGCAAGCTGTTTTCTGCTACTGTGTATTAATTGTAATAAGCACCCAGCTAAGGGAAGATGGAGTGAAAGTTACAATTTGGAAGGCCGAAGGTAAAAAACATTTGTTTACCCCACGAAACATGTTCGAGCTAAATGGCGCCTTGTTTATTTCTCGTTTCAGGGAGTTACTCAGATGGCGGATATCTTTTAGATGCGTTACCGTTACCCTGGTTGAGCGGCATCTACACCGTCCCCGTGTAATGACTAACATGTAAGTCACTATTTATCTGCTTCGTAACGATTTCATTCCATTTCGCTTCATTACCTATTGACTCATTTTCGAGGAGGTTGGCAGTGCAGTGACCATGATGGTTTGGGCAGCTGATATCTCCACCCTGATTTCTTAGCTTACTACCTCTTATGCACAGCTTACTGCCAACAAATGCCCCAATGATTAATTTATCTTTGGTATCATTCTCGCACATAGTGGTTGTCACGATTGTACCCGCTTGAAATGGTGTACTGTCGCTATTGAATATTGGGTTATTGTAGCAAGAGTCACCTTCAACTCGAACCGTCTTGCTATGCTTATTGGCCGGCATGTTTTCATTAGGTTAACCAAGTTCACTCTGAGCAGTGCATATCGGTAGAGAAATATATATGGGATAGCATTGCTCATTTAACAGACAGTGTCTATACCCTAAGGAAACAAGTGTCAACACGGGCACACTTGTTTCAATTTCCTGTGACATTTTAACACTTCTATGTCTGAATTCAGTGGCAGCACTCGTAGACTGGGCTGGTTTCAATTTAATTTGACCCGTATCATTCTGGCATGTCACTAAGTTATGCGGACAAATGTTTCTATGCAAATTACAACATGTAGATTGACTAAATACTTCGAAAGTCACTTTTTCGCCTGTTTTTATGATAAAAAAATGACAAAAATACTCCGAAATCACCCGATTTTTCGATAAATTTAATTGTTTTAACCCCATAATTGTGGAACAGCCATATTTTTGACAAGCACCATCTATTTTATGATAAATCTTTACAGGTGCATCAACAATATAGACTTTTCCTAAGAAATATATGAGAAAATAATACTCTGGAAAATTCTGGTGAAACTGAAGTTTCCGCAGCTGGACAGCCATAATTATATGACCATTCTTAAATTGCCACTGTTAAAAAGTTAGTCTTCTAAATAATGTAAAATTACATTTGCTGTCACGAAATAGGTCAGACAAGACACTGGTAGGCAGTTTATTGAGATATTATAGCCAAAAAAATGCCTTATAGGTATGACTGTGCTAAATATAGTACACATCGGCCAGGGGGTATGCTTTAGTAGTCCGGTATAAAAAAATAGTGCAGACGTTTTGAGGCCACAGACCCAGTTTGCTTGTAAATCCTGATCCATTACAGCCCAATTTTACTTGAGAAACATGTTGGGGTGTTTTTAACACCAGTTTCCAGCACATTTCTAGCATTTAAAAGAAATTACTGAGCCTGCTTGTCACGTGATGTGAACACTACGTCACATGACATTGTGATGATAAACAATATGGCGGACTGGACAAGGTTGATTTTTTCTTTCTTAGGAGTAAGTGAACATATTGTTTAATTAGTGAAAATCCGGTGCAGACAGGTTGCAGGTTATGAAAAGGTAGGTTCCACAGCATCCATACGAATAGTGAAAGTGTGAGAGAATGGCCATATTTGGAGGAATCGGTTAAGTTGTATAGTAAAACTAATTGGTGGTTGCTAGCCTACTACGACTTCTTGGACAAGTACGTGGATCGCGGCGATTTCGAACTTATACAGATGGACACTGACAGCATGTACTTCGCGCTGTCGGAGAAGACGCTGGCGAAGGTGGTGAGAAAGAAGATGAAGAGAAAGTTCAATAAGGAGAAGGCCGAGTGGTTGGCGTGGGACGCGTGGAGCAACAGAACTCCGGGACTGTTCAAGGTGGAATTCGAAGTTGATAGAGCCATCGCTCTGTGCAGCAAGTGTTACTACGTGAGCGGTGACGAACAAACTAAGCACTCGGCCAAGGGGATTTCAAAGAGATCTAACGATCTGACTTGGTGGAGGTACAAGAGTGCTCTCGAAGGAAGAAGGGATATGGCGGAGAACAGGGGATTCCGAATGGTTAACGGTGTGATGAAGACGTACAATCAGGAGAAGTTGGGGTTGTCGGCGTACTACGACAAGAGGAGAGTGTTGGAAGACGGGGTACACACCGAGCCTATAGGACAGGTAAAACAAAAAAGGACTCTGAAAAAAAGGGAGAAAACTAAAGACTCTGACGATCCGGGGGTAGCTGGGTGTCAGAAGGTACCGCGAGAAGTTTTTCGCGAACAAACCCGCGAGATGGAACATCAGCCAAATAGTAGAGCACGGGCTCATCGGGTTTGGTAATATATCGATCTAGATGATATACATTGAGAGACCACACGGGATCAGTCGCGCGGCGGCGGCCACCCTCGAGCTCTCCCGGTTGATAGAGGTACCGGACACCAACATCAGATGGAAGTCGTTGCTCCTCTAAACCAACGGGTCGCCCGCGCGAGACGGCAGAGGGCTTGCTCGTCACCTTTTTAGACTTGATGGCATCTACGGGCTTCTTGCCGATCAATCTGGTCACCTCTCCGTTCAGTGCGGAGACCACGCCGGACAGCCTGGTCACCCACTCGGTCGATCGCGTATGAGGGTCTACAAGCTCTTTGGCATATTGGTGCCCGAACAACCTCTCAGCCAGGGTTCGATTGAACCGCTCCACGATCCCCTGGTCCCGGTGGATGTCGACGCGGCCGCGTCTGACAGAAACGTCGTGCTTAGACTACAGCTGAGAGATCGCGCCCATGAACTTGCGGCCGGGATTGACCTGGAGAAGATTCGGCCATTTGAGAGGACTCCTCTTATATATTCGGGAAAGAGCCTCGACCACCTCCTTAGACTATTTCATGGCCAGCGGCTCAGCCCCCTTATAACGACTCGCTACGTCAACGATTGTCAGTGCGTACTTGTACGTCTTGCGACCAACGCGATCGTGAGGGAGAAACAGGAGATCCGCTTGGTGGACTTCGTTCGGCACCGGCACGTCGAATTTCGGGCGCGGAATATTGTGAGGCGCTGACAAATAGATCTGCCAGATGGCCTGCTTCTTGAGCCATTCCTTGGTGGCGTTTTCGGAAACCTTGGTCGCCTCGGCGAGATTCTTGATGGCCGCGAGTCCCTTCCAGTAGCTGCGGGGGCTGTAGTACGTGTTCGCTAGCTTGCGCGCTAGGCGAACCGATAGTTTGCTATCAATATTGAGAGTGTCCATCGTATGCGAGGTATTCTAATAGGTCGAACAGTCTCCAACACGCCCTCGCCAGATCGTCCGGTAACTACGTCGTTAATAATACACCTTTGTTGGAACCACAATTGCGATTGTCGCTGCAACCCCAACTCCAATTTCGATTGGGATTGGAGGTTAAGTTCTGAAGGAACTCGGAGGAATCTAATTCATCCAATCTCGATTGGGAGTTGATGGAGGAATCTAACATGCGCTTTGCGAAAAGGGTGGCCACTTTTTCCTCCTCGCGCCACGTCTCGAGAGAATCTTTGGCCAGACGAATCATACTCTTTGCACCAGCTATACGGTGTTTAAGGGCAGTGTAGCCTACATCGTTCATAGCGTAATAAAGTTCGTCAACTAACATCGTTCTATATATATATATATTTATTAAATTTTGTTTAAAATAATTATGGCTTATTTCAATCTCGATTGAATATAGTAGCCGACGAGACCTACCACACCCATTCCCACGACGATGAACGTGATCTCGCGGTCTTTTTGGGCCTCTGACGGTACATAGAAATCTGAAAGCTGGGGGGTCGGGATCCAGTGGCGCGAGAATTTTATGCAGATATAACCGCGCGTATTCGCGCATGGCTTCGTCAACGTTCCGGAAAGTTTGCACGGCGTGATTCTCGCGCCGAAGGTCTTCGTTGAGCCAGTCCAGACGGCTGATTCGTTTTTCCGACCATGCTTTCTTTGCACTATTGAGTTGTTCTACAGCTAAATCGTGACGCTTGCGCTCCTCATCCGCGTCCAGGCTTTTCAGTTTCGAGAAGAAAAAGTTGCTACCGCTGAAAGCCAATGCGTTCACGATTGCGCCACCTACTATTACTGCGAGCGTAGCCATTTTATTTCCATATATTAGCGGGTAGAATTCCAGCTTTAGTTAGATAATATCGGGTCGAAATTGCGGACACTACACTAAAGGTCACGTTTACTACGTCTTTCACATTAAATTCCAACTTGGGAGAGGGCCCTCCGAAGGCCATCTTTGATAGTCGAGCCCACCCGATAGTCAGACCCGTTATCACCACGGCGTGATAAAACACATTCACTAACAGTTTACCCTCGTTTTCAGCCATGTTTAAATGGGGCGCAATCGGTTTCGTAACTTTCTTCGGAACCGCCTCCAACAGCGTCGGGGGTTGTCTCGAAATATATTTCCACACACACGCGGTGCCCACAACTGCCAGACCACCACCAACAACCCACGGGATGATTTCTATGTAATAGGGGGTAGGAGCTACACGGGGGTAGGAGCTACACCAATCGGGGATTGCTCTTCCAACCTGGAGCATGTTGGGGGAGAAACAGCTGCCTTCGGATGTGGAACCACCGGGCGTTTTGCTGTTTCAACAGCAGGAACAAATAACGACCGTTTGGCCTCTCGAAGCTCGGCGAGTATTTTATCTTGTTTAGCTTTTCGGACGGCAGCTGCTGCCCGCCCAGCTGCCTGTCTTTTTTGGGGTTTTGTGTCGTACTTGCTCCTGTGGAGCTTGTTCATGCGGAGCTTGTTTCCCCAACGCCGTTGGAAGTGCTGCAGTCGGGGATTGTGGCCCCGTCACTCTCGCGTGTGCGTCTTGTGTCATCATCATTTTCTGAGCTTATAGTTCGTGGGCATATATATCCAAATTGACAGTGTTTATCCGTGGTCAACGTGGTTGTCAGCGGAGCTAAGTACATTCCAAACTTGTGCTAAATTGAGCAGCAGGCTGTTCTAAGAGTGTGTCCTACAAAAGGATCAGTCTCTAGATCGCGAATCAACCCCGCGGTGTTTGGTATAGGGAGAAGTGTATTAACGGCGGTAGCGTACAGATGAATAGCCGCCGATCCGAGAGTTTTCGTCATCTCCGCACCTAACCTAGATTCGTATCGCGCATACATTTTATCGATCTCCGCATCTGACATCTTATCCACCTGACAAACTGAGAGACGCCTACCGAGATAATGCTCCGATTGCCCCCCAGCAACCAGCGCAGCTAGCCGCTCGCGTCGCGCCGCGTTTTCATTTTATGTCGGGACCGTATCGGCAGCCGTGTCGGCAATCGTGCTGACAGGTGTTCCTACAGTTTCAGTCGTGTCGGCAGTCGGAGCGACTGTTTCTTCCATTAGCTGATCGAGAAGTTCGTCGCAGTTCATTGTGTTTATCGCAAGCAGTGCTATTCTTACAAGTCTCATAACTTTAACATATTGCCAAGCGCACCATCCGATACTTATGATCACCGTTATGTTCGCAACAAAGCTCGCAGCGGAGCAACAAATTGATTCCCACATTGTTCAGCATTTGTTAACCATTGTTCAGCATTTGTTCAGCATTGTTAAGCAATTACTCAGCATTGTTAAGCATTGTTAAGCATTGTTCAGCAATTGCTCTGCAATTGCTAATGCTTAACCATTGCTTATTACTTTGTAAGCAGTTGGTTGATCAGTCTTTAACAAAAGCTTGGCGTGCTTAGCTTCCGAAAGCATCTGTCGAACCTCCAGTAGCTCCTCGCGCGTTGGAATAACGTCGTTCTCTCAAAGACAGTCGTCGAATAAGTCTCGATCCTTGCAGTGAAAGAGGGCGACCCATTTCGTTTGCTCGCGAAGATCCTTGAGGACGGCGTTGTACTTTTGAGTGCAGATCCATACGCTTTGTCCCGCATGGCGGCCAGAAAATGCCGCCTTGGCCGAGCAATCGTCAATCACGTATAGGGTGCGCTCACCCTGGAATCTTTGGTATAAACCACGCAGCCAATCTTGAAGCCTGTCGCCGGGGTCAACGATGTATACCTCAGGGTCGGCCCATATCCACGGGCGCTGCTGATAAGTCTCATTGTGCCGCACAGTGGGACACAGGATCACAATGTGTCGAAAGGCATCGCGATAGGAGCCCTCGAGCAAGTCCAGGATGAAAACCGTTTGTCCGAATCCTGTCTACCCACATATTATGGCAGAGTGGGCATCTCCAATCGTGAATTGGTATTGATTTTCTATTAAATCAGTAGATCGCTGATACGTATCGGCCATCTTCGATGTTGAGTTGCGCGTCTGTTATTATATATAAGTACACGTTCAATGCGCCAGCTCCGTCCGCCTCTTTGGCTATCTGGATCGTCACACCCTCGCTAGCGTTCTCAACTTGGCGTCCACTACCGTGCATTTGGTCGTCGTCGCTGGCTCGCATGTCTAGCCATAACGCGTACTTGGTAGTCAGGAACTCCGCGAGGGAGACCTCCGAGAGCTGCAGGTCTTTGGCAACAGCGGCAACCTCCGGGGAGTGCTTAGAGTCGGCAGCAAACTGCTTTCTGACTTCGTCCCACTGCTGGTGCGCGCGAAGACCCGCGCTGTAGAGTTGATTGAGGACTCCCTCTATCGTCACCTCTACCTTCGTGATTTTGGGATTATAGAATTTGTCGGTTTTTCTAGTCCCGAGCGCGAACCGAGCCTCATCGAACAGCATCAGTATGCCTTCCATCGAGCGGGCGGGTACGTTGACATTAATATTCCACAATGTATCGCTTTTGTCTTTCGTCATCTTGAGGTGGCGAAGAACTCGGTCGTAAAGTATGACAACGCGCCCGGCGTACTGGGTTCTGATCAATCGCGCGAGTTCGGGCATCGTGACCATGTCGTACTCCAACGAAACATTTTCGATCGTATACTTCGATGCTATGTCGGTGGCTATGAGAACTCGGCCGTAGTCGTTGAACGTTAGTTCGTATTCGAGGCGGTCCGCCAAAGCGCGCTGATAGTATGGCATGTGGCTCTCCAGCAACTCGAAGTCGAGCGGGATGTAGAAGCGGTTACCGTCAGCGGCCGCGACCGGGTTGTCGCTCGTGACGTTATCTGCCTTGTCACCAGCCCCGATTCTAAGTCTGGTTACGTTCTTATTTCGACTGGTGTCAATACCTTGATATACCGCATTTTCGCACTCTTGCGCCGTCTTCCACAGGTCCTGGTAGCAATGGTAGACGTCGCTGTCATCGATCGACATCACCTCATTACCAGAAATCTTTATCATGGTCTTATTGACGATGGCGCGACCCAGGTTCTGAACGACGGTTCGGTCCACGTCCGTCGACGTCAGCGAAAGAGTGAAAGCGAGGCGAACAGTCCCGACATAATGACGTCGCTATCTCCGAGGTTGGGAAAGCGGACCAAGATCTGCTGGTTCTGATCGATCGTCGATGGGTTGTTCGTAATAACGACGCTCTGATACACACCTTTCGCCCAGAGGGGCTCCCGCAGTCTGCGGTATGGATTGAGTTTGCGACCGTATTGACTCGAAGACATAGTTTCGATGAAACTAAATAACTCTATTAAACCGGTATGTTTTTTTTGTTTAATACATCGTTAAAGATGGCTGATTACGATATGGACGAATTCAGCCGCGACCGAGACGATGCCCGAAATGATGATGATGACATCGATGATTATAAGAGCACCGACGATGACGAAACACCCTTCATAGAGACGCCAGCCGGCGAGGAAATAGGTGGCGCTACCAGCACCACTAGTCAACGTCGGGAACTACTCGAGGGAGCTGTAAACGACTACTACATCAATTTGGGAGAAAAAGGTATGGTCCCGTCTGTCGGCCGCGACTATTCCAAATTCGAATTGGATATGCGCGGTAGGTTGCGACTAAAAGCATCAAATGTCCCGATCGTCAACATGAAGACGGCCGCCGCGATACAAACGGTCGAGCTCAGCGAGATCCCTCGTGTAGCCTCCGACGCTATTCGCACGATGGAGATCAGCGAAAGCGTGTTAGACAGCATAATGGATGACCCCCCGTTACCTCTTCGCGAACTTCTGGGCCTCGATAAGGCTCTGCAAACGGTCCGGGGTGAACTGGTCGTTAACATCTCCAAACTCTTGGTGCTGGATGAACATATGGCGCTAGAAGAAAGAAAACTGGGTGAAGCCCGTGGCGATAGAGAATCTACCGAGCGGATCACCGAACGCCTGCGGTCGTTGCGGGATGAAAGATCAGCTCGCTTGGAGGCTGCATCGACTAACAGTGAGGCTCTCCGCACCCAAATAAGTCGGATCCGCGAAACAATCTCGAGGGTCCTGCACAAGGAGACGACACTCGGTGAGCGTCTTCGCACTCTGTTCAGAGAGCAGGGTGTCACGATAGCAAGCATCCTCACAGCTGTCGGCATGACTGTATCAACCATAGTTCTAGTTTTCACTGGCGGTGCGGCAGCTTCACCCGCACCAGCACCCGCACCAGCACCCGCGCCATCCGGCGGAGCCAAGGAGTGGGTAAGAAAGCATCTAAAAGCCCTCGCCAGTCTCCTGGCTAAATTAGCCGGAAAGGCGGCTGCAGCGCTGCCTGGATTGAACGGGGGTCTCATCTCCTTCTTGCTATCTATATTATCAAAAACGGCCGGATGGCTCGCCAACAATGTTTGGGCTTTAATCGTGGCGATCGCCGGGCTCCTACTATTCTCCGCCCGAGAGTTCCTAAAACCAAAGCGCAAATAGTCCGATCACCACGAGGTCGACGACGAGCCCTAATTTCTCCTCCTCGTGGGTTGTAGTTCCGAAGGAACTTGCTGGTGCATCAAGTCCTATTGCAGTCGTTGGAACAACGGCGGAACTTGCTGTGACACTAGTTACCGCTCCTAAGTTGGAACTTGATGGTGTGCTTTGTACTGTGGTGTGTGCTTGCGGTTTTATGAAATCAGTTCCATGCGCAGTGCGCTTGATGATATCCGCGTTCACGTTCCCGTTATGGCCGATCTTTTGTTTGGCGGTGGCGATTACGATCTGATTATTGTAACCGTCAACCCGGTCGTCTCGTAGTATCATATTGCTCGACGCCATATACAGACCTATTCCAAATACATAGTCTACTGGGGTGCCGGCATACTGCAAAACGTCTTGATACCTCTAGATCGCATCCTCGACATTTGTCAAGAACTGTTTTTGCGCGTCAAACGCCGTCCCGGCTCCTAGTATAGAACTGCGCGTTTGCGCCTGTGCGCCGAGGATGGCCCAGACGTACGTGCGAATGGGGTCGTTGAGGCGAGTAACTCCGGCCTGCTTGAACCCCAAACCCTTATCTAACATAAATGTACCCCACACGTCCTGGACCTCAGCAGCCTGCTGTATGTAATCGACGTGAGCTCGTTTCGGAGGTAGCCACTGGCAGGATGAGACGCCGCAGTGCCGACCTCCTGACACTTCCGGCCCGAAGGTCAACTTCGCGGTGTCAAAATTCCCGGCGTTCCGACTGACGATGTGGTCGCCGGAGTGATCGTGTCTGAAATCATTCTGCGTCCAATTCCCGGACTGACCCCGAATGAGAACGTCCCCGAGGCCAGTGCTGCTAGGAAATGCTTTCTGGTGCCAGTCCGCGTCTTTTGTGACCACAAATTCGTTACAAATTCTTTCGAACGCCCTACAGTCGTATGCGCTGTAAATGGGATTCCAACCGTTGTCCTGCGGCAGAGAGATTTTCTGTTCTTTGAGAATCCTCCTAATAGTGTAATACGTGTGAAAGTTGTAAACGGCCCTCAAAAAGGGATCCTCCGCGGCCAGATGGTCCTGAGAGGAAACCCCACATCCGGCTGTTGCGCACCATACGGCGAAGTTGAGCTGATTCTGCCAAAACTACATCGGTGTTGCTTTCCATCCGTTCACGGCCTCCATGGTAGTAATCTTTGGCAGCCTATATTGTTCAGAGATGTCGGGGAAGTTGGTTCGAAAGCCTTTTCTCCCACTAACTTTGATAGTGGGGTGCACCAGTCGGGGAGCGCCCACCTTAGAGGCGTTTGGGGGTGGAAAAGGCGGTCGACTCCGTGATCCAAAACTGCTAGACCCAGGACTTTGGAGCGCCGGAGACATACAAAAATTTGCTGCAACGGAACTTGCGGGTCGAGCCAGCCTCGTAATTTCAAAGATCAATGGGTTGGTGACATTCAAGGTCGAACGCGGGTGGACCGTAACCGTGACAGGTGAGCTAGTCCCCTTGCTCGGTTTCGAGAAGGCACACTCGGCTAACGGCGGCATGTTTCATTCGGTGACCTATTTCGGAGACCGATCAGTGAATTTCGCGGTCACAAAAAATCTTCACATTCATTTGATGCAGCTCAGTACATCCGAGAACGTGGTAGACGGGGCTCCGAACACATTACTAAAAACTGTGCCTGCTGGTGACAGTTTCTTCGGTGAGACAGTGAACATCGACTTTCCAACACCCGAGATGAAACGTTTGTAATCGGGGCACATCCACGAATTGAAGATCTCTATTCTCGATGATAAAGCGCGGGAGTCGAAGAATGATTACCCGATTTCGATCGTTCTAGAAATAACCGATTAAACATAATTATATATTTATATATTAATCATGAGCATTTACGGCCCCGGTAGACCTAGCGCAGAACAGGACTTTCCCGTCGCGGGCGCATCATATGATGAGGCCGCAACGAGAAGGCTGGAGGGAATGATAACGCAGGCCCGCACAGAGGCGGCTACGGCGATTGCGCACGTTCGGCGATTGCAAGCTCGAAAACCCGTCATAGCAGTTTGGGCGGAGGAACGGGGTTCACTAGGCGAGGGGGCCTACGAATATTCATTCGGTGTCAACGCGAGCAACAGATACGGGGGATACACCATGGCAGTGTCCGGGACGATTCTTCGAATGGCGGTCTGCTCGGTCAACTTTCGCGGACACGCCGCTGCCGAAATCCGAGTGAATGTCGTCCTGAACGGGTAGAGCAGAAGTGCGGCATCACCAAGCACGCGGGGCAGAGGTCGGGGTTTACGATATTCGATGATGACACTGCAATTAAAGTTTCAGCCGGTAGTGTTATTAACTTTGTAACAAAAGTCGCTGACCAAGCGTCTTCCTCCACTATTGTGACACTGTTAATAGAACTTGATTTATTATGAATGACGGGAAACTATATCCACACTTACCTTCGGGGACGACCGACCCGGCATCCTTTAGGATGACCAGGATCGTCGAGATACAACAGATTCTACAACACGAGGGAGAGATGCGGACGGGTTATGCGAAGAAATGTAGGTGGTCAGTTAATATAGTAGAGGGGGTGAGCACCGCGTTAGCCTCAGCTTCCGTTATAAGCGGGGTGGGAAGTGTGTCTTTATTGTCAACAATCGTCGCCGCTCCGGTCGCGGTGGCCTTGAGTGCGACAGCGGCGGGGGCGGGACTGCTTTGTATGACGGTCAGACCCGTGGGTCGAAAACTAGAGGCCAAGAGTCGAAAGCACGATCGAATAGCGGTTCTCGCGAGGTCTAAGAAAAACAGTATCGACGTTATCGTGTCGAAAGCGATAGCCGACAACGATATATCAGATACCGAGTTCAAATTGATCGTCGAAGAGATGGCCACCAGGAGTTAAAGGGCACGATCCGATCCAAGGCCCGACCACAAATTCTCGCGGACGAAGATGTAAAAAAACTCGTCATGGAGGGGAGGGCCGACGAGAGAAAAATCTCCTCGCCCGCCTCGGGACGTTTATTCGCGTGTTTGAGACAGCAGGAGATTCCTCCACCATACAGTCCAGCTGTTCCGACGGCCCCTCCATATGGAACATTAAACTTTTTTCTGGCCTCATTACGCCACCGTGACTTATCAAAAACTATGCATCATATCGATCGGATTCTATCTTTCTAACTGACTTTCCGATTTCAATTATTACTAAACGATAATACTTGCGAGCGCGTAATTCCTTGCTAACCAGTCGATGCGTAGCCCGAGTGCCACCGCATGGTGGACATAGCAGTGACTCGGATCTGGTCCCTATCCCGCAATGCCGACATGGGCGAGGCGAAACGGAACCTTTTCGCATCCATGCCCGGTGATGCTTACAATACTCGTAAATACCGGTACAAAAACATCTCTCGTGACTACCTGTCTTCAACCACGCACAATTAACTAGAACCATTGTGTGATTATATATACTGAGTATAATCAATGGATTTCTTATATCTAATAGGGCATATTTTCTCATGCCATAAATATATGGTCTCTTGGTTGCTGAAAAATATGTTTCCATTCTTCTCATACATACCATCCGAACAGTGGGGGAAAATCCGAGTAGTATATGAGAGTCAACAATGATACAAGTTCCGTAGGAAGGTACCGCGCGTAGCGGGGGGCCGTCCGTAGGAACTTGTATCATTTTGACTCTCATATACTACTCCATCCGGAAGGCGATACTACGATGACGATGGTACGATACTACGATGATGATAGTACGATACTACGATGACGATAGTACGATAGCACGATGACGATAGTACGATACTACGATACACAGTGTTCCGTTAAGGCCATCGTAATATCGCTATCGGGTCGATACTACGATAGTACGATAGTACGATACTACGATGACGATAATACGATGCTACGATGACGATAGTACGGTAGTATGATACTACGATGACGATATTACGGTGTCACGATGGCGATAGTACGATACCACGATGACGATAACGCGATACCACGATAGTACGATGACGATACTACGATATTATATCGTACTATCGTCATCATAGTATCGTACTGTCGTCATCGTAGTATCGTACTATCGTACTATCGTAGTATCGACCCGATAGCGATATTACGATGGCCTTAACGGAACACCGTAATATACTATATTAATTCAGCGTATACCATGAACAGGTTCATTAACCGGGACCAGGTTTAACCCTGTCAACCTTACATACCATAAAGCCAACATTTGCAAACACTGTAGATACAGATGAGCCGGCTCGTAACGAGCCGTCTCATCAAAATCTACAGTATTTTCCAGGACTTTTCAGATACATATATATTTTTTATAAAGATATTCACCATCTGATTAATTTCGAAAAATCAGCATGCCAGAGCAAGTCTATTCTAGTTATTAGGTTCAGGGCCATGTATTCAAACGACAATACATGCATTTAACCTGTCAACACTATTTCCCTCTATAGCGGTGTTTGCAAATACATGTAGTGTAGATCCAGATGAGCAGGCTCGTCACAAGCCGTTAACTCAGGATCTGCACTTTTTGCACGTAATTTTAATTTTTTCAGAAGAAAGCAGTCTTTTCTTAAATGGACTAGTTTGACATAGGGGTGAAAGGGTTACCTATGAGACACGCCATGTGACTTTGTAAGTTCTGACATCTGCGTAATTTCACGAAATACGTTACAATAATACAATATTTTCCTTAGCGTCAAAAGTTGACAGAGTACATGTGGAATTATATGCCGCATGTACTCTGAAACTTATGTTAACTTTTTACTTTATTTAAAATTACGCATAATTATGTGCAGTATGGCTACACCAACTACACCAACACAATATTTAAATAGCCTGATGAGAGCATGAAGGGCAATCTATATTATTCCGTTTTCTAGTAATCCCGGTGTTTCTATGTCACCGGTCTTCCAATTTATAAAATATAGGCTAACTCAATGGGCATGATAAATGTCGCCCACTCCAAAGCAAGTATTATTTGATATTTTTCTTAATATGCAACGGATTTTGATGACATATGGAACAGCAAACGCGTCTTCATGAGCTGCATTTGGTGGTCTAGGGAGTTTGGCACAGACTTGTCGTTTTTTGTGAAGAATCGATTCGGATACACATAAATCGATTCTTCGCAAAAACGACAGAAGTTTGGGCGAAAATACAGAGACCACCAAATGCAGCTTAGCAAGACGCGTTTGCTGCGCCATATCCGTTACGTAATAAGGACACTATACAAGAATACGTACTTTGAATCGGTACTTGTTGTTGTTATTAGTACCACGTGATCATACACCTTGTAACTGTGGCGAGAGTGGGAGCGATGTGCTTTTGTACCTGTAGCCGATTTCATTGAAATTGTAAATTATACTTATCTAGCAAAGTATACTTTGAGGGAGTAATCATTGATTTTTCCCAAAATGCATTATTTCATATAGAACTAAGCACTGCATATAATATTGATGATTAAAAGTATGCAGACTTATTATACTGAATGTATTACATTAGCACAGCCAAAATGGCTGTGATAATGTATTAACTTCAGTATAATACAAATTAATAAATTTATCCTTAAATTGAAAATTTCTCCCTCAAAGTTTGCTAGATAAGTATGCTTTGCAATGTTGGTGAAATAGGCTACTGAGAAGATGTCCGATAGACAGAGGAACCTCTTATAGGTTTCACAATAAAGCAGGGGCACGTTTCACTAAACCTCGTACGACTAAACTGTTCGTAAGTGCCAATTTAGGATCGTCTGTAAATTTGAATTGATGGATTTACATTAATGCTGCATATGCTCAATACATGTAAATCCATTAATTGCTTACAAGAAAACACTGTTAATATGAAATGTACAGACTATCATAATTTTGGACTTATGAACATCTCAGTAGTACGAAGTTTAGTGAAACTCCCCCAGGCCTTTGATCAATCTGAGCAATAGCTGTGTGCTATGCGATCATGAACAGACATTATCACCTGAGATAAATGACCAAGAAACTCATCAAACATATGATCGTGGATATTTTCTTGGTGTCCGATTTAGAGAGGTTCCACTGTTTCTTGAAAACATATTAACAATATTTTCTGTAAATGATGTCGAGAGTTGACGTTTGACGTCATTTGCAAAAAATATTAATTTTCGGTAAATAGTGTTCATGAAAAATGATTCTAAAGTGCTGCCAAGCCATGTTTTAATTGAAGAAAATACAAAACATGAATACGTAAAGAACAGACGACATACTAATGATAGCGGGCACTCGTAATGTTTAGAACTGGTGGAATAGTGACACAATTATATAATTATTTAAGTCTTATAAAGAACTTTTTGTGCCTACCCAATGGGAATTTACCTTTAAGTGGTCACCCTTCAAGTGGTCACGTAAAACGTGTACACTTATACATGTATCATGGATAAGGGCGTTGGAAGCATAAAAAGATTGGTCCGGCTAAGGTAGGGTGTGTTCCGCCGCCCCCTCCCCAACCACAACCACCACCCCAACCAAACTGTATGGTGTTACCATTCAGTTGAACCGTCTCGTTGAGACGGTTCAAGTGAGTGGTAACAAAATACACTTTTGATGAGAAATCGAAAAGTGGCAAAAACATATTTTGAAATGTGTGCACCGCCTGATATAATATTATCAAACGCGTTCTAGCGGACACGAAAAACAAAACCGAACTGGCATGGTCAAGTTAACAATATCAAGGTGTATGATCACGTGGTAGTAACAACAACAACAACAAGTACCGATTCAAAGTACGTATTCTTTTAAAGTGTCCTTATTACGTAACGGACTTTGATGTAATATGGCGCATCAAACGCGTCTTGTTAAGTTGCATTTGGTGGTCTCTTTATTTTCGCCCAAACTTCTGTCGTTTTTGCGAAGAATCGATTTCCGTTCTCCGACGATTCAAGAACGACATAATTCTGTGCCAAACTCACTAGACCACCAAATTCAGCTCATGAACACGCGTTTGCTGCGCCATATTTCATCAAAATCCGTTGCATATTAAGGAAAATATCAAATAATACTTACTTTGGAGTGGGCGACGTTGTTGTTCTTGTAACCACGTGATCATACACCTTGAATATTGGACACGCATAGTTCATGTTTATATAATATTAATACTAATAATTACATTACTAACTGTTTATTTTATAATTTCTAGTTATTTTAATTTGTTTTTGTTGTTGTCATACGTGGTATTTACCTGCCGGACATGTTCCGAAGCCACTGAATTAGATACAGTGAAACCTGTCTAAACCGGACACCATGGGACGTCCCCAGGGTGTCCGGCTTAGAGAGGTTTCACTGTATATCAGACATTTGATCATTATGAGCCATAGTTGTGTGCTATGCGATCACGAACATACATTATCACCTGAGATAAATGACCAAGAAACTCATCAAAAATAAGATCACAGGTGTTTTCTTGGTGTCGGGTTTAGAGAGGTTCCACTGTATATCCATGTTATAACTTTTCTTGTTAAAGCTACATCACCACTCAGTAGACACAAACTGTTCTTTATATAAGCGACACCATCTGATACATTTTCTGGCAAAATAAACGTTCATTCACCATTACCCCACGTATTGATTGGCATTATTATACATTTTATATCAGACGTAAATTTTCACTGCTATCAGGGGCGATAACCGTGTTTCCTTAACATGTTATTACTGTTATGTTATTAATGTGTTTTACTGTTTATTCTCCTTATTTATTTTTTGATGTGCACCGATCACACTTTATAATCTGTAGAAAATGTTGCTTTTTCAGGTGACGCATTTAATTAGTATAAATAATTAAACAAATGTCGTGCCGCGAGTCACTATCACTCAAATACATATTAATAAACGATTATATGAGTATAGCGGGCACTCGTAACTTTTAGAACTGGTGGAACAGTGACACAAGTATACACTTCATATTTAATTCCTATAAAGAACATGTTGTGCCTACTGAGTAGGAATGTATTTACATTGAAAAAGTATTTTCAAAGTGTGACATGTCATTATGTGGGCGACGGAAATAAAAATAAAGTTTTAATAACAATTTCTTGAAAACAGCTGAAATTTGTATTTGCCATAAAGCAATGTCAGTATAGCATTGAAGTACATGTAGCTGGGTATTGAAAAGCGATATGTCCATGAATAAACACATGTCCTTTCGTTAATTACTTCGTGATCAGGAAGTTTCGACCCAAGTGTGAGAAACTGACGGATGTTTAGTCCCTTGAACGTTTTTTCACGTAATTAAATTTTGTCGTCTGCTGTTTATTTTAATCCCCCTTTTCCTCAGCAAACAATGGGCTGACAACACTTTAGAATCATTTACAAATGGAAATGATTCTAAAATGCTGTTAAACCATGATTTTCATTTTGAAAGGGGACAAAATATAAAATAACGGCAGACGACAATTTTAGTTTCCCGCATAGCCATTACAATGATAAATGCAAATCAAAGGACTGAAAGTCCTGAAATCCTTCGCAGTACGTGCTCAACAATTCACAAACAAAATCATATATACTCCATTTAAAATCAATATATTCGTCGAATCAGTATACATTATCAATGCTGCAAAAACAATATTTATCTTGACAAACATGATTGTTCAAAGTAATTTCACATTGACCTTGGACATGACGGCCACATGGGTGTGGTACATGTATGAAATGAAAATATGGATGATGATAAGGAAGTATATGAAGTTTGAAGTCAATCTGTCTTACGGTTGCAGAAAACTTTAAGGCAAATCGTACGGATGCAAATGTCTAAGTAATTTGACCTTGACCTTGGAAATGAAGGCCGCATGAGTGTGGTATGGAATGAAAATATGGCTGATGATAAGGAAGTATATGAAGTTTGAGGTCCATCCGACTTTCCGTCATTACGAAAACTATATAACCCTCGACATACTTTGTATGCGGGGGGGGGGGGGTATATCTATAGTTTTGTATACACAGTTTAAACTTTATATATTTTACAACAATTACAAACAAGAGCGATCAGTCATGCATGGAACACGTCAGGTGACATATGTCATCAGTCCCTTTTTTCCTGTCACAGTCATAGCTCAGGAACTAGACTGGTGACATATGTCATCAGTCCATTTTCTCCTGACACAGTCTCCTAAATTTCAATTTCATATCATTTTCCAATTCAAATAGGAATCCTCAGCGATTTGTAACCCGGCGAATATAACAAAAACGTTCTACTTTCACTTTCATTTCAGCTACACATTCAATTTTCATTTATTGAGTAAATGATGCCGAAATAATTATTTAAATTAATATCTAATTATTTAAATATACTTTTTTTAATTCATAATACAAATAATCTAGAGATAATTATTATCCTTATTCAAACTCAAGACAACGTTTCCTTTGTGAAGTGTATCGTACTGTATATGCTGTCGCAAGTCGCAAGATTGTAATCACAAAATAACGAAACCGTTAACATATCCACTTAAATTATGTTGATCGTCTGGATCAACAGACGCTTATTGTCTTTGTGCTAAATGCCGAGTTCATTCGTATCTCGAACTGTTTTACATTATAGATTCATTATAGATTAGTTGATTTTTTAAGTAAATTGTACACTGATTAATAATATCGATGGCTCAAGATGATTAAAACAGTATGTAACTGTCAAAAAACAATGTTTCTGCTTTAAATCAGCATCATTTCGCTGTCCAATGTCGGATTTTATCGATGTAAAGTTCAGAATGTAAGCTTTAATCGGATTGGTCATTCAAGAAAAACGTCACAGGGAAATCCCGCCCCCTACTATATCATTGCGCAAAATATTGACATACATAGAAAAGAACTCATATTAATACATAACAGTTAATAGTTTATAAAGTATACAAAAACTTTTGCAATAACACATATGTAGCGCAAAAAAAGCAAACAATACACGTATTACACTGAAACGGTAAGATAGCTCGCTGTTTTACTGTTGTTGAACTACATTTTTATGGCGTAGTACCGTGTGTTTTTCTAAAGTTAAACCCGCAAACAGTGACACTGCGACCGCCACTTAGCTCATTAGCATATTATCTGCAATGACTGAGAAATTCCACATAGTTACTTAATCCGCGCTAATAGCTCGGATAAAAAGCTACCTGCTGTATTTTTTTTCTTCATTTTCTTCTCGATGACAGCACGTTTTGACAGCCCTTGAAAGTTATGTCCATTCCAATTTCAAATAGTACTTTAACATCAGGTGCAAAAGGAGCTGTAGAGTGACGAGGAGGGTCGAACAACGAAAGGAAATTGGTAAATCGCTCCGAAAGGTAGTTAAATAGCTTGCAGATGATGACACTAAGAAAGCAAAAGTCAGAATGTGAAAATCTGAAAATCGGTACCCAAATTCCAAAATATATATTAAATAATATTTGTTTAGCCCTCATGTTAATATGCCATATAAAAGAGTAGTTTCCCTATAAAATCGTGAAATAAAATGAGGGAGAGGGATTCATTTTAATATCTACGAAAACGTACCTACGTTTGGATATTTTTGGGATTTAATGTGTTTAATGTGTTTAATGGCCAAACGGTGGCAGAAAAAACGTGGAACAAACACTGAGTAGTCAAAACGAATTTAAGACGATTTTGTCATATCAAATTATAAGTTGTTTGTTTTCATGGTTGGCTTTGGTGCCTGTGACTGAAGAAATGACGCAGATGGGTTTTGGATCTGCACTATTCGCCATTCCGTCAATGAACACGCCGCCATGCTTCCAACAAGCAATGTAGATCCGTATCAGGCTACAGTGGCCTGTTTCACCAAACTTCGTACAACTAAAAAGTTAGTGAGTGCAAAATTACGTTTATTGTAAATTTCACATTAGCAATGTTTTCTTGTAAACCAGTATTGGATTTACAGTTATTGAGCATAGGCTGCACATGCAGCCTATGCTCAATAAATGTAAATCCATCAATTTATATTTTGTGACGATCCTAAATGTGCACATACGAACGTCTTAGTGAAAGGGTCCGCTGGTATGAAGAGTGCTATTTGATCAGGAAGTACACAGGTTACAAATCGCATAAGCCCAATTTCTCCAACCATTTCTACATTTTCACATAGGGTAACCTATGTATTGGAATCGCCTCGGACAGTTAGCCACGCATTATACCCCCTCGATGGGCTAGTCCGTAGTGATATCTTGGAATAACCATAACAACAAAATGCATTGTGTTACTCAACGTTTAACTGTCATACGCAACCGCTAATTGAAAATAATATTATGAAAAACTACTTGCACTGAACAATATCAACAACGGATGTTCTACGTACAAAAATATATCGGATTATTTTGTTGCGCGTTCAAGTTGTGATGCCCCAATTTGCGTCACAAATCGTGCGGTCATCGCTAAATTTAGTAACAGGCTATAGTTTTCGGCAGAGTTAACTCCCCTCCGAATACTCTCCACTCCACCGGAAGCGACCTCCGTCGAGAGGTTACAGCTACCTGTTGACCCAGATTTTTTTAATGATCGCGATTGTGTGGCAACAAAACTCGCACGTGTGGGTCTAACTGATGTTAATCCTCATTCTATCGATGGATTTACAGCGGATTTTAGTGACATTCCCGAATTCTGCCTGATTGACATTTGTCTATGGTGGCCATTTCCAATTTTTTTGTTTTTTGACTCCTCCCATAACTCCTCTACCTCTTTTTCCCCCATGTTCTTTTTCCCCCATAAGCAATAAATTTTTCGTAATAAAACCAATATTTGACAAAATTTCACGAAATAAAAAGAAGGCTCATTCTTAAATTTTCCTTTAATTTAATATTATCAAAACAAATATTGTTTTTGAATTGTTTATATGGCCGCACAATTTGGGCAGCTTTCGCGAAACAGAGTATAGGTTTATGTTTATGCCAGGTTTGGATAGATTATACTTCACACTGTTAATAAAGAAGCACGTGATCATCGCTAACGGAATATTGTCAAAGGGATAAACAACAGCACAAACCCAAACCAACAATATCAAAAACGCCAACAACAGCAAACACCATCACACTATAAACTACAGCAAAGATGCATAGACGTGACCATCGCTAGTGGAATACCATGAATAACCGCAACAACAACAACAAAGCACGCTCACAATCTGTAGTTGAATTAGAGCAGCAGAATTAAGAACAACAACAATAACAACAACAATAAAGAGCATCACAATGGAAAATACAACAAGTATTTGGACTGAATCACGCCATCTAGCCGAGGAGATGAACAGTGACATGGCGTCAGCAGTTTTACCTGTCACCATCATCGTTGGAATAGAGGCAGGTATGGCGTTCTTTGGCAACTTGTTAATTTTATACGTTTTTGTGTTTAAGTACCACAGTTGCAATTTCAAATATTTCGTGCTGTGTCTGACATTACCAGCAGCTTGACAACATTACCTGGTGAGATAGTCACGCAGACGCACTGGTATGTTTATCCGTATCCAATGATTTGCAGAATAAAATCTTTCTTCAACGTGTTTACTGTGATGGCGTCCGCTCTGTGTCTTTTGGTGATTGGCGTTGACAGATTCCGGAAGGTTTGCCGCCCGTTCGGCTGGCAGATTAAGACAAGGACAGCCAAGGTTTTGTGCATAGTTATTCTATTCATATCGACCGTCGTCGGTCGCAATCTTCTGGGGTACGCACGACGACAATGTTAAGTACAAAGGGGAGTCAGTGATCATCACAGAATGCGAGACAGACCAGGCATACGTAAACACGCGCGCACCGTTGGCGTACTCAGTTACTATTTCCGGCACGATAGGCATTGCCCTAGTCACTATGCTAGTACTGTATGTGTTCATTATAAAAGAGCTCTTCAAGCGGAAATCACCAAAACGCGACGTTCAACCAACTGAAAAGGGAAACGAACCACCTCCAAACAGAAACGTGCTGCTGGAAGTGCCAAACCTTTTTGCACGTCGACTCGTCAAGTGCCATAGCATACGCACATTCCAGTGCTGACGAGTACACAACGCGTAGTATTACAGCGGAAACGTCAAACAACGCATCGCCCGATGGAAACAAGAAACAAACTACTCAGAAACCACAGTTGAAGGGCAAACGATATCGAGCGACATCGACAACGGAGAGAAACGCCATTGTACGGAGAAAGACGATGATCATGCTGGTTCTAACATCAGTGTTTATTATAACCACGGTTTTGTACCTAACGCTACTCTCGTGTATAGCCATGGACGTGTTAGACAATATGTCCAACTCGGGAAAAGCCGTGTATTTCTTCTTCTTCCGACTTTACTTCATAAACCACGCGGTTAACCCATGGGTGTACGGGTTTTTCGACCCGCATTTCCGTAAGGTGATTAATACATGCAAGACATCATTAAAAGCGGTAGTTTCATTTGCCAGTTGCGAAGGGTCTAATTAAACCATTGAATGACAGTGAAACCCCTCTAACCGGATCCACGGGGAAAATATAGATGTTTACTTAGAAGTGTTTCGCTGTTATGTATATCCGATTACAATGACGCTTCATGGTTGCAAAACAATAGAATGTGTCATGAAGTGCTCAAAATATCTGAACATCTCCAAACCGGACACCCTCCGGACCTCCCAGGGTGTCCCGTTTGGAGGGGTTCTACTGTATATGGATAGGATAATTATGTTTCAGCGATAAAGTCAGATTATTTTGATTATTTTTTCATACAAATATACATTTATGTTGTTACTACTCATTTGAACCGCTCTATTAAAAGTAGGCGCCTAGGTCATTCAGAATTGTTCCTGGCCATGAACATAACGGACCGGATCTGTGGATGGAACAGACCGATACATATAATTTTCGAAACAAAAGTATGTAATAAATAGAATATCCACCAGCCTTTGTAGCATAGGCCAGGCCATGTACATGTAATTCGGCTGACTAACGAGTTCGGGCCGGCCTGTTATGGTCAGAGTTTGTTCTTGTCTGTTTCATCCGAAAAATGTTGCAGTCAGAATGGACGATGTGCGACAAAACGGTCAGTATTTGTAGTCGTAAAAGAAGAGGGCATGTACTATGTCATTTAAAAAGGGAATTAATGGTTGTTGAGACAATCAAAATAATTTTCTATCAACCACATGTTGTGGATATATAGAGGATCTTACATGAGTGATCATTTAACATGATATTTATTAAACGAGTTTACTGATTTCATAAGAAGCGAGGCTATGCCAAGTTTTCATGAAATTAGTCAGCGAGTTTAATAAATACCATGTTAAATCATCACACCTGTTAGATTATATTTATTCCATAAGCACATCGTCATACATTGAAGCTGTACTGGTCCACCTGTTTTCTGTAAATTTTGACAACGTTGTAAGCTGGTCTAAAAGCAAATTTCCCAATTTTCGAAGAGCATGTGATATACAATTTATTCCACTACCATTTTGAAATACCGAATTTATTTACCTTGATATCTGTAAATCCAACAAAGAAATGCTTGGGAAATAAATCCGGTTTTTCAAAATGGTAGTTGAATAAACTCTATTTAATCAAATGCATAGAGCTAAACATTAAGGGCCCGTTTCACTAAACTTCGTCCGACTAAAATGTTCGGAAGTGCAAAAGTATCATAGTTTATAAATTTCACATTAAAACCTTTTTTTTTTTGCAAACAATTACTGGATTTACACATGCAGCCTATGTTCAATAAATGTAAATCCATCAATTAAAATTTCCAGATGACCCTAATTTTACACTTACGAACTTTTTAGTCGTACGAAGCCTTGTAGCCTACTATAAAACTGTTCGTACTAAGTTTTCTATGAATCTGCTTCTCACATTAACGTGTTTCTCAAATTCTACCATTTAGTACCTAAGGGTCAATGTCATTAAATGCAACACGTCCACGAAAGATTTTCCAAAATCGGCTGTCAGAACAAATGTTATTGTGGATTTCAATTTTGCACTTACGAACTTCTTTGTCTTACGAAGTTTAATGAAACGGGCCCCTGGTTAACAATTGCAAGAAGATAGCTTACCATTTTCTCATCAATTTCATTTCCGATTAGTACTTCATTATTAGACCATTTCCAACAGTGAGGGATCGTAGAGTTATCTCCCGTTAAATTTACTTATAGAAATCCGGTCCAAATTGTGTAGTTTAGGGCCTTATTGCTTGTACAAAGAGCAAATGTAGCATGATAATTCCAGCACAAAAATATTTACACAATTCCCTAACATTTGATTGGTCCGTAGCAAGACTCTGTCCAAAATGTATATCCCAGTAAACTCACATGCCGAACTACTTTCTACAGGTGCGCTGTCAGTGCTGTAAATGTAAACAAATGGCTGTCGTCTGTCAAAATAAACACATGTTCTTGATGAATTGATTCAAATGCTGGAATTATAAGGAATGAATGGCCTTTTTGTGGAATTTTTCGGGGATATAAACTTGGAAAAGTCTCAGGAATACTGGACGAGGCCTTTATGGAAGGTAATATCCGCCATAATTCTATGTGACTTGATGCTTGCGTGCTGATGACATTACAACTTATATTCATGTTATTTCATTCGTCATTTGTATTTATTACATTTTAAATCTGCTTGTTGTAATTGTATTTGTCTTTCTTACATGTCAATTCTGCAGATTGCTTTGTTCATTCGTCTTATTTACATTACAATTATTGATACGTCCTTATTCATGTCCCTGTTTTATTGCACTAAGCATTTGCAATAGAAAGTAAGAACAAGCACTTAGCACTTTGAATAAGGCCGAAAGCAGTCAGGACAAAACCGCAGGAAGTAAGCATCAAGCCACAGTCCGAAAGCGGAAACCCGCAAGCAGAAAGCATCAATCCACAAGCAGAATGATGCAAGCAATATATGGGTTAGTAGTGCCTCATTATGACGCCAGATGGCACTGCTGTCAATGTTAGGAATCCTCCGACTAATAATTAATAGTACGAGATGTGATTGGCTGTTTGAGGCACACCTCCAATGCCGGTGTTGATGTAAGATTTCACCTACATATGATCACAGTATAGGTTAGAAGACACCAAATAGTTTTACTATACACGTGAACCGAATCCCATGCAATAAGGTCAGTCTCTCCTACTTTCACTATTCGTATGGATGTTGTGGGACCTACTTGTACATGACATGCAGCCGGTCTGTACTGGTTCTGCATGAATTAAACAATAGCTTCACTTACTCCTAAGACAGAAAAACCCAACATCGTCATGTCCCCCAATATTGTTTACATTTTTGTTTTGGCCACGGAAACTCTGTTTACATCACATGACCAACATGTTCCTCAAGTGAAACTGAGTAGTAATGGATCAAGATTTGCAAGCAAACTGTGTCAGTGACCTCAAAACACACGCACGATTTTGTTCATACCGGACTACTTTTACCGTCTTGACTATTTCGCACCATTTGTTATTCCCTAAACTTTATTAACTAAATTTCATATGTATGTATGGTGTTTGACTTACTAATGTGTTTTATACATACATACTAAAATTACATATGTACGTAGTTGAAAACAATCACAATTTTATAGTAAGTTACACATATGGTAACTTACACAGGTTGACTGTCAAACTGGCCCGTTACCGATGCAAACCAATAACCGTCCGGGATCAGACTAAGGTGGGCCACCACCATTGATTTTCCCTAAAACACTAACCCGTTACCACACATTTTGCTATTCTCTGCTACTTTCATTTTTCTTATGAATGTTGTGGGACCTAATTTCCAATAACCTGCACCCCTGCTCTGGATCTTGACTAATTAAAATATAGATTTAATTATTGTTGAAGCTGGGGTCCCATCTAGTAGGTACAAACTTTTCTTTATGGAACTTAAATAAGTGTATAATTTCAACGAGTCCACTAGTTTTAAAAATTACGAGTGCCAGCTACACCTATATAATTATTTAGTAATCTTTAATGTACTCATAGAGACTCGCGGTGGTATCAAGCTAGTTCCATTTGCAAATGATGCAGTATTTTTAAATTATATATATCAACTAAATGCTTAATAAATATGTTTATCGACATATCATAAAGTTTGATATAGCACATCAAAAAATAAATAAATAGTTGCGTCCGTTATCATTTTAAGGAACCCCGGTTATCGCCCCTGATATCAAACTGGCATTTCGCGTTTGATATAAAAAGTATAATATATAATGTAAATTAGTACGTCTGGAAATGGTAATCATTTGCCAGAAAAATGTCAGATTGAAAGAATAAAGAAAAACATGTCTCCCTATATTATAACCCGGCATGTACACTCTAGGTTTAAGGTTAGAAAAGGGGTGTTTTTAACACCAGTTTTCAGCATATTTGAAGCATGTAAAAGAAAACACAGAGCCTGTTGGTCACGTGATGTAAACAGAGTTTCCGTGGCCAAATAACGTAAACAATATTGGAGGACATGACGAGGTTGGTCCCACAACATCCATACGAATAGTGAAAGTAGGAAAGACTGGCTGGGATTTGGTTAAATTATACAGTAAAACTATTTGGTGTCTTTTAACCTAAACATGGCGCAACAGAAAAGGCGGCATCAATCTACATCAACACCGTTAGGGACATGGAACCAATTTAGAGAGCAACGCATTGTAGGACGGGTACAGGCATATTAGATCATTTTAGGGAGAACTATTTTAAGTTTTAGCAGCGCACCTGGCGTCATAATGGTTGTTCCCAAATTACTGTTGCAATTGTTGTTGTCAAGGGGCGTGGCTTAGCGAGGTAACAAAACGAACGGCAAAACAGCGATGCAATAATCAATAATGGAACTCCGGATGTCACTAAGAAGCTACTCAGAATGTAATCAACACAAACGGATTGAAACAGTGCGAATGAATAAAGCATCAAGCCAAATGCACATGCAATTTAGACTACAACCAAGAAGATTTAAAATGTCACATCACAAACATGGATGACGAATAAAATAACATGAAAGTAAGTTGTAATGGCACCAGTCAGCAAGCATCAAGCCACATATAATTGTAATAATACGGATAGAACTTAGAATGTCATCAGCAAGCAATCATCAAGCCTAATATAATTATGGCGGATATTACCTTCCATAGGCCTTCCGGCCTTCGTCCAGTATTTCCACGACTTTTCCAAGTTTATACCCCGATAAATTCCACAAAAAGGCCATTTATTCCTATAATGTGTTGTGAAAAGTAGCAATTATAGTGGTTTCGACTAGTGTTGATACATCATGATACATATATCTACACAATCTGATCCGGGACTACATTATTTGTCAGATTCATATTATCACAGTTAATAATGTTATTGCAATCGGTGTAGACTCAGATCAGAATGCACATATGTGCATTCTGATATGGGTCTACTCTGTTCGCAAAACTCAATTTGTTGTACTGTTCAGTAAGATATAAACGCTGAAATACAGCATAGGGCCGGATCTCTATAAATATATGTGCAAAGGGACATAACTAGCTAACATCCCTCATTTAATTTCCGATTAGTACTTCCTTATTAGACCATGTCCTACAAATGTGAGAGTGCACTATGATTAGTAAAACAATTTCCAAAATGCCAGAATCAAGGTGTATGAACACGTGGTACTAACAACAACAACAAGTACTGAAATGTCCAGAATCCATCTGATTCAAAGTACGTATTCTTTTATAGTGTCCTTATTACGTAACGGATATTGATGAAATATGGCTCATCAAACGCGTCTTGTTAAGCTGCATATGGTGGTCTCTGTATTTTCGCCCAAACTTCTGTCATTTTTGCGAAGAATCGACATAAGTCTGTGCCACCACAGTCTGTCCATGGACCACCAAATGCAGCTCATGAAGACGCGTTTGCGGCGCCATATTTCATCAAAATCCGTTGCATATTAAGGAAACTATCAAATAATACTTACTTTGGAGTAGGCGACGTTGTTGTTGTTGTAACCACGTGATTATGCACATTGAGAATGTCCTTTGTCGTATTTTACCTCAAACCCACTTTGTATTTTGCAGGTAAAGCCCCTGTCACACGGTCCCGACTTGCGCTACGACATGCGGCGAGTCCACAACAACTCGCCACATGTGGAGGGAAACTATGGTTCGACAATGTCCAGCTGTTGGTAAACGTTTGCCGTGGCACGAGGGAACTGTTTGAACCTCAAGGCCGTAGGCCGTGGGTTCAAACATTTCCCGAGTGCCACGGAAACGTTTACCCTTGGCTGGACATGGTCGAACGTTATTGTTACATTTCCGTCGGAAATATCATACAATATAAGCATATATATGCAGTACTTTCTGTACTTTGATAAAAGGTTCCATTCAAACAGCTGATTTACACATACATGTTCCGGGGCCGCAGTGCACGTCGCGTGATGGAGCCTCAGCAATTTCAAAATTTCAGTGCAACCGTTGTGAACTGGTCTGATGATGTAATGGCGCATTCTAGTAACGTCATGAGACACGTACATGCATTACGTAGTTGTTGGCTTCAAACAGCGGTGTCAAACAACGACAGCCATGAAACAATGAGGAATATATATCGCCAAGTGCCGTCTGGAGTCAGTCGGACATATGTCGTCATATCTCGCATATTGTCGGGAAGTACCTACGATAATTTTAAACTGTTTAAAATTCTCGCCGTCCAAGGTCCTCTCACACCGAGCTCGCAACTCATCCGTACATTGTCGTACACATTGTCGCCTATTGACGCATGTTCCCGGCCTGGCGGGTTCACTACGAGATCTCTGCCAGTATTTTCGACAACTGTACGACAATACGCCAGCTTTCTACGAGTATCGTTGGAGTTCGGGCGAGATCAATTGACAACAGGCTATAAATTGGAGCCACACATTGGCCCAAAACTATTGAAGAGATACCTTAGTACACCCTTACAAATATTTTGACAACTATTATGACCAACATTTTGACCGCGTTGATTTATGGCGAGTTTTATCTCGCCGTATATCGCCGTATGTCGTCAGAGATGTTGTGACAGTGTGACAGGGGCTTTACATGTCTCCCACAAACACCGGTTATAAGGCGTTTTCTTACTGGTTGATCGATAGTTTACTAGCTGACTTAATTACCGATATACCAATCAGAATAGTCTGGCTACGGACGGTCCGTTAGTAGATTGCAAGAGTTACTGTTCGCAACTATGCCAGAGATGACCGATGATTGGAAATAAAATATATCCCTTTCCATACAACGATATTGTTCGGCTCATGGTAGGGATGCAATGAAAGAGTACCCTCAGTGGAACCTCAATATTTTGCCTAAACCGAGCTTTCCAACATAAAACTACATGTCCCTTAAAATATGAGAATCAACCATTGACCTATGTGCATGGTCACGTGGTTATAACAACAACAACAGTGGCTGGAAGTGTTGAAATCCAAGGTAAGTATTATTTTATATTTTCCTTAATATGAAACGGATTATGATGAAATATGGCGCAGCAAACGCGTCTTCATGAGCTGCATTTGGTCGTCCAGTGAGGTCGGCGCAAACTTATGTCGTTTGTGCGAAGAATCGATTTCCGTGTATACCGACACTGAAATCGATTCTTCGCAATAACAACAGAAGTTTGGGCCAAAGTACAGGGACCACCAAATGCAGCTTAACAAGTCGCGTTTGATGCGCCATATTCATCAAAATATGTTACGTAATAAGGACAATAGAAAATAATACGTACTTTGAATCGGATGGATTCTGGCAGTTCCAATACTTGTTGTCGTTGTTAGTACCACGTGATCATACACCTGAAATTATATCCTTGCATAGGAGACCTACTATGTTGGCACAACACTGGAATCTCTCTCAGCCTGGTGGGGAATTCGTTGGCAGCTTTGTTTCATCCCAATATACCAGTAGCCTATTTCATCAAAATGTCAAAGTATACTTATTTAGCATATGTATACTTTCAGGGAGTAATCATTTATTTTCCCCGAAATGCATTATTCCATATAGAACTAACCACTGCATATATTTGATGATTAAAAGTATGCAGAATTATTATACTGAATTTATTACATTATCACAGCCAAAATGGCTGTGATAATGTAATCAATTCAGTATAATAAAAATTAATAAACGTATCATTAAATTGAAAATTTCTCCTTCAAAGTATACTTTGCTAGATAAGTATACTTTGCAATGTTGGTGAAATAGGCTACTGGTTTGACCCTCCGGTACATTTTTGACTTTCGGGTACTTGGGAATTGAACACGGTTATATCCATTATAACAGTACTAAGATTAGTATTAATCCTATTACTTTACTGAGTTGGGCTAAGTGACTGTTGTCTTAGGACCTGCACCAGGTCAGGTTATTCTAATTTCAGGGCTGAATATATTTGTTTCTGTAAATATTCAGGTCTAATTCCGGGATTTATCCCCCATCACAACAGGAACATATGGGATTCGGCGTTAAACCACAGCATAAACAAACCTTAGCTGTTCACATGCAGTTAAACACCATTATATCAAATCAAATCTCTCAGCCGGGCATCCTGTGCACGTCACAGGATGTCCGGTTCAGACAGGTTCCGCTGTATGATTCCTGTTCATTACATATACAGCTAGGGTCGCATCTAGTTTTATCACAGTGCGCATGTATGTTGCATGTATGTCCCATGTATGTAGTAGTTGCATCTTTATATACATATAGGGAGTTCCAAATATACGCCATTTACATCGTGATGGAACATAGATGGGAAATAACCGATGAAATCAAAATAAGAGCAAGTTAGTCATGCAGAGACGGCGTGATGTATTTTTACTAAAAGTCGTACTGCGCATGTTTGTTCTCATGATGGAAATGACGTAGTTTTATCGGTCGATAAAACTACGTGATTCCGAGTATGAAGTTATCGAAGCACGTGCAGAAATGTCTGTATCCATGTTAGCAATGAGTCAGCGCCAGCAACATGCGGCGTCCTCCTCTTGGCACCGCTCAATATAGGGTTAACTGTATTGTAATTTTCAAATTGTCGGCGTATAGCGTATATCAGATGATAGGTCGGAAAATCTGTTTAATGGCGACCTATCATTTTCTGATATACGCCGCAAATTTCAAAATTACAATGCGGTTAACCTATTTCTAATACACTCCTTTAATACTGGCGTAGGAATACATATTGAAATAATTTGCGCCCGTTCATCAACAATGACATACCTGTAATGTATGACCATCAGCCAATCAGATTGCGTGATATTTATAGAGTGCATTAGAATTAGGGTTCACTAGCTTTTGGTGGTAAACTTGTCACCGCCGTCACTGAGCCAGTCGCGCATTAGCAGAGCCCACGCGCGGAGTGGCTTCGTTTTTCCGCCCACCCTACCCTGGTATTCTAGTATCGAGAAAGAAAACGAAGGCTGGGTCTATTATTGAAAAATATGCAGCTGACTGTTTCACTCTATATGAATTCATAAACGGAAATCGCAACGATGTTGACGAACTCTTCAAAGCAGCGTCAAGACGCGATACTGTGACAAATAATGATCAGTCCAAGGAAAAGGCTGCGGTATGGGCGGAAATTAATGGATTGAAGAATACTATTGTGACACTTTCAAGTGATGTAAGTTCTCTGAAGGCAAACTTTAAAGAAACCTCCCAGAAACTGAGCCAGCTAAATGAGACAATGACCAGAGATATAAACAGCATCAACCACGAACTTATGTCATGTAAAAAACATGTGGATGAGCAATGTAGTATCGCAGGCAAACACGTCTCTTCGTAACAGACATTGTCGGACAGCATTTGCAATCTAGCTGTAATGGTAAAACATTTGGACGCACACAAAACGTCATTTTTGACCAAAATGAGCAGCATCGACACACAAATTCGTGACAACACAAACTGTATCATGAATGTAAACGACGGTACTGCTTCTGGTAACATTAACGTTAAAACACAAATTAAGGACGTACGACAGAAATTGACAGATGTTGAAACAACGGTCTCGAGTGGTAAATCCGTGTCTGAGGCAAACGACAAAACTATAACGGAGTTGAAAAGCACTGTTAAGGCAGTGGCCAAAACTGCACTACATGCAGAATCATTGGCGTGTGTAAATGAGAAGCAGTTGACAAACGTTACCAACAGTGTTAAGTCAGTTCAAGAAGATATAAATGCCAATAGCCAGATCAACATTGAAATGTGCTTCAAATCATTCACACGAGATATTTCACTGAAACTTGACAAGGTATGTGAAACTGTTCTGCAAGCAGCCAGTGGGAATTCGGCCAATGGTTCTAGTATCGCGGTTACAAATCACCTTGCTCCAGAATCGCCAGCAATATCGCCACAGTTCATTGCCACTGATCTATTCCAGGACTCACGAACTCATCGCTTCTTCAGACAGAACGATATGGCGCCCACTAGACATCAGGTGAATGTGGATCAAACTACGCTTCCACAAAGGGGTGTATCTTTAAACAGTTCTAACACGACTGATATCAGTCGCGTGGACCATGATGCGAAGAACTATCAACACATTCCAGTTGTGTGCGCTGGTAATATTTTCGCTTCGGTGAACCCGCCTATAGCTCACATTGACACGGTAAAGGATATAGTACCGGCTGAAAATGAGATTACGTCACATACTTCAGGTTTCAAAGGTGTTACTCGAAAAAAGTTAGCCAAATATTTTATCAGCGGAATAGACCCTGACTGTACGGAATTCGACTTGAAAGAGCATCTACAGCAAAACTATGTTAAATGCGTACGTGCTACAATGTTTAATAGCCGTTGGGATGATTCATTGTGGGCCCAAATAGCAATTTGGGATGAACACTCTGACATTGTATCTGATCCTGAGTTTTGGCCACCGGGTACGGCATGCAGAAAGCGGTTTGTTAAACCTGAAAGCGGGCAGGGACGGCGCTACAATACGAAACAGAATGGGGAGCCATCATAAAATTAATTTTATGACATGGAACGCAACGGGTGTGATGACTGGACTGCCTTACCTGGAAACCGAGCTTATAAATCAAAATATTAACATATGTGGTCTTTCCGAGCATTGGCTACTACCGGAAAATGTAAATGTTTTGAACAGTTTCAATGCCGATTACTGTAATTATGTTGTAACTTCCAATGCCATAACTTGCTTAAATAGACACCGTATTGGTAAAGGAGGTGTCGCCTTTCTCTGGCACAAGCGCTATAATCGTAATATCGAAATACACGAAATCAATGATCGTATTATCGTCCTGAAATTGATACTAGCCACCAAAATTGTGTATGTGATTCAAGTCTACTTACCAACTACACGCTACCCTATAAGCCAGTATAAGGAATATGTCGATCAAACACACGAACTATGTTCTAAATTCTCAACTGACGGTCAAGTAATTATAATGGGCGACTTCAACTGCTCAATGTCACAGTCCGAATGCACCGTAAACAATATGAACAAACAGTGTGGCACGCGCCAAATGTACCTGTGTAGTGCATTAAGACATCGATACATGTGTGCAGTGACTATGCTCGATATATGCAAGGGTCCAAGGTATTCATTTATTCCATACACCGATGACAAACCTAGCTTCATTGACCATATCTGTGTTCATGAATCCCTTATAGCTTATGTGGTGCAGTGTAGCATTGGCGATGATGCACCTCTTAATATATCGCGGCACTTTCCTGTATTTATGCGACTACGATTCGACGTTCAATCAGACAGTGTCGATGTAGCGGAGAGTTTTGCGAAAATTGCGTATAGTTGGACTACTTCGAGTGAACGCGATGATTACAGATTTACATTGTCCAATCAGCTTCGTGGAGTTAGTTTGAACTATAATGAGACATATGACTCTATCATTAAATGTATGCAGCAGTCAGCAGTCAGCAGTCAGCAGAATCGTGCATTCCTAAATGAAGAGGTGATAACGTATACAAGCCGTACCTTAAACCATATTGGAACTGCGACTCACCGTTATATCGTGAATACAAAGACGCTAAGCGGAAATTTCGACAAAAAATGAGACAGTTTTCTGGTAAGTGGTTAATGAGCGAAAATGAAAAACTCGATTCACTAGCAGATCCTAGCCCATACGATTACGGAAGAAGATTTACAGCGGGCGATTTCGTCGTTGCCCCTCCATAAAGCTGGTTGTTTAGACAATATCGTATATGAACACATAAAATATGGCGGCACAATTCTTAAAGCCACTATATTAAAATTATTTAACAGTATACTTGAACACGAATGTGTTCCAATCGGATTTAAACAGGGCCTTACAATTCCTCTGCATAAAGGACACAAGAAATCATTAACCGATCCAAATAACTACCGTGCTATATCGCTTATGCCAGTTATTGCAAAACTGTTTGAGAAAGTTATTCAGTTGCGCTTCAATGACTCTGGTCTTGTTGACAAAATACATCCACTACAACATGGTTTTCGACGGTCTAAAAACTCTAAAATGGTGTCATTCATTCTCCAGGAGAGTGCCCAGTACTGCAATGAACGTGGTAATGATCTTTATGCGTGTTTCATGGACGCAGAAAAAGCATTTTTATCGTGTTTGGATAAATGGTTTATTATACAAATTGTCTCAGTTTGGAATTACAGGTAAAGACCTTAGAATAATATCACATATCTACAATGGCATGTCAAGTTGTGTCTTCTACGATGGCCACATATCAGACTTGGTACGAATAGAACAGGGTACGAGGCAAGGTGGAATCACGTCACCTTTTTTCTACAACGTCTTTTTGAATGACCTGCTCGAGTTACTTGATGAAAGCGGACGTGGTTTGAAAATTGGTGATCAATACTTCTCTGCACCCACGCAGGCAGATGATATTGTGATATTGGCAACTATTAAACACGGCATTGACCACATGCTTGAGATATACAAGCAGTTTAGCCTGAAGTGGAGATTCGGATATAACACGAACAAGTGTAAAGTGGTTGTCTTTAACGAGTCGAAACGTAAATTTGACAAACACAGTAGACAGTGGAAATACGGTTCATCAGTGATTGAAGACGTCCCTTCATACAAACATCTTGGTTTACTGCAGACAAAACAACTGATGTCCCCAGGTGATATTGACACAGTCGTGAACAATGTACGCGCTACATTTCTGGGTTTGTCCAACGTCGGTGTCCATTCGAATGGCTTGAACCCGCTGACATCATTGAAACTTTACAAGTCTATAGTTTTACCACGAGCATTATTCGAATGTGAACTATGGAACGGTATGAGCGCCAATAGTCTACGAAAACTTGAGACCATACATCACTTTTGTTTAAAGCATATGCAAGGTTTCAGAAAACGCACGAGAACTGACGCAGTGCTTGGCATACTGGGAGAGACATCCCTTGAAGCATACATCGACCTGCAGAAACTAAATTTCTTGCTAAGTTTATGCAGCTCAGATGCATGGTCCAATGTCCGGTATATATTTGTGCATCGTCTCTACCAGTATCGCCTGCACTGCAGTGTGGTTAATAGAGGCTTTATTCCTGACGTCACGCGGATTCTACACAAATACGGACTAATGGACCATCTAGACACATTTGTGCAACATAGTGTATTTCCGTCAAAATATGTTTGGAAGTCAATCTGTAAATTTATCAAACGGAATGTCAGTCGTGGCGTGATCGAATGACAGCTTCTCCAGACTTCGACACTTTTCGGGTAGTTCAAGCTGAACTCTCTCCATCTAACATCTGGAAAGCTGCTCTACGAATGCCTGAACTGCTCGCTGTTTCGTACCACTTGGCCAGACTATGCACACTTACCAGAAGTACTTTGTACGATCAGATCATATGTCCGAGATGTTGGTCAGCTTGTGAAAATGAACTAAAACATCTTATCTCTGATTGTGACGATATAACTGTCCGTGCTGTAATCTGGCAATTTTGGCGTGATATTCGCCAAAAGTTTGGATATGACTTACATGATTACCTTAAAGACCGTGATATTGATAATTTAATTGTTGTGTTGTTTGGTGGTGATTTCGAAGAGGTAAAACGAAAATTAGGAGGTTATGACGGTGGCATAGACAATGAAATACGTTATCACCTCTTCATTTCGTTTTGTGCCAACTTCGCGACTAACTTATATAAATAGCACAGGGCGAACATTCAGCAAATGTATTAGCTAACTTAATGTTATTCTGTTCTTATTGTCTCCAGTCAATTTTTGAAGAGAATTCAGTTTTCCATGTTTTCCCTACTTACACATGTATCTGATATGTTATGCATTTTGATAAAGTTGGGCTAATCGATGTTGTCCAGTGGAGTTCCAGATCAGGCTAGCGCGCGCTAGTCAGCCCGGGAACAGCTCTGTTCATAGAATCCTTTGGGTCAGCTTCCTTGGGACACATCGCATACATAATGTAATATGCTATTTTCAAATGGCAATCTTTTGTATATATTTCTCTTGGTTTATCATGTACAATGTAGATACGTTCTCATGTGAATCTCCATTAAATGGAGGAAATAAAGATCACACACTACAGGCGTAGGAATATATATTGAAATAATTTGCGCCCGTTCATCAACAATGACATACCTGTAATGTATGACCATCAGCCAATCAGATAGCGTGATATTTATAGAGTGCATTAGAATTAGGGTTCACTGGCTTTTGGTGGTAAACTTGTCACCGCCGCCACTGAGCCAGTCGCGCATTAGCAGAGCCCACGCGCGGAGTGGCTTCGTTTTTCCGCCCACCCTACCCTATAGCGGTGGAAGAGAGTTTGCATTACTTAGAGCATAGTGACTCATGTGTTGTTAGCTGACAACGGACATTTTTGGTACATGTATTGTCATTGTGGGTATTACTCTTATATGCTATTATTTTAGGCGTCATATACAGCTTACGTAACTCTGCGCTATTAGTATTCATGTCAAACATATATGAAGGTATACATGTAGGTAATTGTGTAATGAGTATGTAACAGAGATTACGTTATAGTTACTTATCGAATATACTTGCTCATGTTGTACGCACGCATTATTTTAGTGGAGCTAGTAGTTACTTAGTAAAGCTCTCTTTCACCCCTATTCTGTGTTGTTCATTCCTTAATCAAAAACAAAATAAAATAAGAGTATATACAGCGAACATAGAACCTGGTTATATATCAACTTTAAGAGTGTAAAGCTGATAGATAGGCAGTATTCATTGTCTGATAAAGCTATCAATACGTTTCGGAGGGTCGTTATGTTTCTCCCGCCAATTGATAGAAGAGACCTTAGTACACTTGTGACCAGTGTACATTGTGATCATCATGTACGAAAGCTCACCCAACCAGAGATGTTGGTAGATGTTCAGGGGCATATAACATGTTCAATTGACTGATTGACGACTAGCGTAGGCCCAGATAAGACTGCGCGGACGCGCAGGCTTATCTGGGGCTACGCTGGTCGCAGAGTTACAACGTCACATTTCTTATATGGGGCGCAACGTCTGTGTCAATACATGTGTGTGCTATACTATACTATACTATACTAGATGCATCTTACAATGTAAGTGGGGATCGATACTATATATACGTACACAGGCGCGGATACAGAAATAATTGCAGGGGCGGGGGTCTGTAATTAAAATTCGGCGTACCCGACCTCCGCGCTCGCGAAATCGTAAAGTCGGGGGGCCTGGGGGTCCTCCAGCAGGAAATTTTGAAATGCCAGATCGCCGCAGATGCGATTTCCTGACACCTAGGCCACGAACAAAGTCATTCAACTATTCGAGTATTGTAGATTTTCTTCTTTTTTTTTGCCGGGAGCAGAGGTGGGGGGGGGGGGGGGGTCCGGATCCCCTGGACCCCCACCCTGTATCCGCGCCTGGTACATCTGTATGTTTCTCATACTAAAGTAGATCAATAAACCAACCAAACACGTTTAGCTGTTCTTCAAAGTTGTTCCTGATCCCAGTAATTTATGTTAAATACTGACTTTGGGACAATTAAGTATGATTGCACGTTTTCCTCCAGTATTTGTATATAGAGAATAGTAGGTCATGTGTGGTCATTGGTTAGTTTATATAGGAAAACTCTTTGGTGGTGGTGGACCTATAAGTAGATTTGCAAAGGGAAACTAGAAATGGACGCTTGTCGACAAGCGCATGTGTATCCCCCTCCCCAGATACACAAGTAGTTTGAAAAAAGGGTGTTCGAGTTATGCTCCGGAGACAAAATCAGTGACGGAAAAACAAAGGGAGATAACTAAAGAATTAGTGATGCAAGAGTTGTCATTCTTGCGGGACACACCTTTAGGGTCGTGGTCTATGCATGTGTGAAGTTTCATGAAAATATTCCAAAGGGTGTTCGAGTTATGCTCCAGACACGAAATCAGTGCACAAAACAACAAAGGGAGATAACTAAGAAATTAACGACGCAAGAGTTGTCATTCTTACGTGCGACACACCTTTGGGTCGTCTTCTATGCATGTGTGAAGTTTAATAAACTAGAAAATGTGTTCATAGAACACGGATGTCCCACATATCGCTTTGATAATAAATGAGGCCAAATTGCAAGTCAAAATTTTCTTTTACCTGAGCGTTAAAGTTTTTGAAGCACGAAGTATGTGACCTTGACCCTGGGCTTGGCGGGGGCAGGACAAACGTGGATTTGGCACAGGGCGGTAGAGGACCATTAGAGCAATGCATATATGAAATATGAAGCTGATCCGTGAAAGAAAACAGAAATTATAAGATATTTACCTGAGCGTTAAAGTTTTTGAAGCACTAAGTATATGATGTTAACCCTGGGCTTGGCGGGGGCGGGACGAACGTGGATTTGGCACAGGGCGGTAGAGGACCATTAGAGCAACGCATATATGAAATATGAAGTTGATCCGTGAATGGAAAGAAAAATTATAAGATATTTACCTGAGCATTAAAGTTTTTGAAGCACCAAGTATGTGACCTTGACCCTGGGATTGGCGGGGGCAGGACGAACGTGGATTTGGCACAGGGCGGTAGAGGACCATTAGAGCAATGCGTATATGAAATATGAAGATGATCCATGAAAGAAAACAGAAATTATAAGATATTTACCCGAGCGTTAAAGTTTTTGAAGCACTAAGTATGTGACCTTGACCCTGGGCTTGGCGGGGGCAGGACGAACGTGGATTTGGCACAGGGCGGTAGACGACCATTAGAGCAACGCGTATATGAAATATGAAGTTGATCCGTGAATGGAAATAAAAATTATAAGATTTACCTGAGCGTAAAGTTTTTGAAGCACTAAGTATGTGACCTTGACCCTGGGCTTGGCGGGGGCAGGACGAACGTGGATTTGGCACAGGGCGGTAGACGACCATTAGAGCAACGCGTATATGAAATATGAAGTTGATCCGTGAATGGAAATAAAAAATTATAAGATATTTACCTGAGCGTTAAAGTTTTTTGAAGCACCAAGTATGTGACCTTGACCCTGGGATTGGTGGGGCAGGACGAACGTGGATTTGGCACAGGGCGGTAGAGGACCATTAGAGCAATGCGTATATGAAATATGAAGATGATCCATGATCCATGAAAGAAAACAGAAAGTATAAGATATTTACCCAAGCGTTAATGTTTTTGAAGCACTAAGTAGTGACCTTGACCCTGGGCTTGACGGGGCAGAACGAACGTGGATTTGGCACAGGGCGGTAGAGGACCATTAGAGAGCAATGCGTATATGCTGTTCGAGTTATGCTCTGGATACAAAATCAGAGCACGAAACAACAAAGGGAGATAAGTAAACAAGAATTCCGCGGAATCAGATGCCTCGCCTTGTCCCGCCTTGACCTCCAGCCTGGGCCCGAAAGCAATTTTCACTGGCCCGAACATATTATACAATTATTGACTAGTGAACCATAGAATATCAGATTATATTCTATGGCTCACTAGTCAATAATTGTTTTATTATATGATAATAGTCTGTATATAGCACTTACGACCTTATGCTACTAGACAAAAATTGAAAAAGAATTTGAAAAAAAAAATGAAAAAAAAAAATGGAAACAAAGTTTAAAAATTAAAAATAATAATGCTTGCTACTGTAGCCCAGAATTTTTTTTAATAGTCCTATATTTATCTACATATATCTGCACAGGTCCACATAATGCCACAATATTTTCAACACAGTTTACGGAAATGTAATATAATCATTTACCTGTATAAATTACCTGTAAGTGGTCAGTGGTCAGTTGCACATGCTAGCACATGCCCAGGTGAATAGTCTGTATATAGCACTTACGACCTTATGCTACTGGACAAAAATTGAAAAATAATTTGAAAAAAAAAATGAAAAAAAAAAATGAAAAAAAAAAAAATGGAAAAAAAGTTTAAAAATAATAATGCTTGCTACTGGAGCCCAGATTTTTTTTCCAGTCAAATTGAAAAATAATTTGAAAAAAAAAATGAAAAAGAATAATGAAAAAAAAAAAAAAAAAAAAAAAAAAAAAAAAAAAAAAAAAGTTTAAAAATAATAATGCTTGCTATTGGAGACCAGATTTTTTTTCAATAGTCCTATATTTATCTATATATATCTGCAGAGGTCCACATAATGCCACAATATTTTCAACACAGTACCCAATGTAGTGATTTACCTGGGTGGTCGAGTTATGGTCAATCAGTGCGCGAAACAAAAAAGGGAGATAACTCAAAAATTAGCTATGCAAGAGTTGTCATTCTTGTGCGCGACACACCTTCGGGTCGTGGTCTATGCATGTGTGAAGTTTCATGAAAATATTCGAAAGGGTGGTGGAGTTATGCTCCGGACACGAAATCAGTGCGAGAAACAAAAAAGGGAGATAACTAAAAAATTAGCTATGCAAGAGTTGTCATTCTTATGCGCGACACACCTTCGGGTCGTGGTCTATGCATGTGTGAAGTTTCATGAAGATATTCCAAAGGGTGTTCGAGTTATGCTCCGGACAAGAAGTGTCTGCGGCGGACGCGGACGCGGACGCGGACGCGGACGCGGACGCGGCGCGCTGTCAAATCCATAGTATCCCCCGACGGAGTCCGGGGGATACAATAACTAGCTATGATCAGTCATTAGTTTCTTCTCTTGTAGGTTTACTTCCAATAAATCGAGTGTGGTCATTATTGTTCCAGTCGAAAGTAGTACATATTGAAGAAATAGTACGAAACATTTTGCTTGCTTTGAGCGAACTGCTTGTGGTTATTGGTGAATTTCGGATTGGAATTATTATAAGTACATATACATTTAAATGTACTGCCTGTCACGTATTCTTACGTCACATGACCCTATCATTTGATGATCCATTCTCGAGCTTCTGCTTGTTTAATCAAGCATGCCTTCCGAGTCATGGGAATTTCTTATATGATTGCCAACACCTTGTTTTCACCTCATATTTTACTTTCCACATGAAAATTAATTATAAAAATGCTAGTATGACAGAAAGTAATCCATTATATATGTATTTTAAATAAATCCAGGTGACACAGGTTTCTGTTAAATTATATAGTAGCAATCAATGGTGGAATGTAACGTTGTAGCATATGACTTATTCAGCAAATAATATGAAGGTAAAACTAACCTAAATTGTGTAAATTTGCTGTAAGAATTATATTTCTATCTTATGTTTCCGCTGACTACACACTATTCCATATATCAGTGGGCGTTTCACTAAACTTCGTACGACTAAAATGTTCATAAGTGCCAACTTATGATAATCTGTAAATTTCACATTAACACCGTTTTCTTGCATAGAATTATTGGATTTACATTTATTGAGCATAGGCTGCATATGCAGCCTATGCTCAATAAATGTAAATCCAGAAATTAAAATGTTCAGACGATCCTAAATTTGCACTTACGAACATTTTAGTTGTACGAAGTTTAGTGAAACGGCCCTCTGAGTTTCAAGCATCATCTCCTCGTTTCCAAATTACATAATTTTACTGTTTGTTTCACGAAACCTGGCCAAATTATACCACTATATCAACAACGCAAAAAAGCAACCCCAGCCGCATCCTCAAAATCGGAGATTCGACTAGTATGACAACCGCACATATTCATACGCAGTGATTAGGTCATATTGACAGGATATCAAAAATGTTTCACGGCATCGTGTTTCACGGCACATACGCACTGTGTTCACGGGATAAATTATAAGTCGGCCTACTTCCTACGTCAATTGCTGTCCAGTATCGCTCTCCACATATTTGACATAATGCAAAATTTAACCCCGATATGTTACTTATTAACAAATGTAATGACGACCTGCTCGACAGGAAATGGAAAATAAATACTCGGATTGGAGACGACATTATAAACCTGGTTATTATTAAGTATGTTATTGTACACACAATGGATGTTTAACGAACTAAATGCTGCGATCACATTTACACGTACAGTATAAGTTAATGTTCACATATTGGATTTCTATCTTACATATACAAACAGCTACAATGTATGGATATTTCAGTGAAATGGGACCGTATACGCGCATCCCGTCACACTTACAAAGCAATTATGGGTGCAACCAATGGCGCTATTAATTACCATATACGCATGCCAACATTTTTATACTCCATGACAAAATCAAAGGACTGAATGTCATGAAATTCTTCGCAGTATGTGTTTGTGAATGAAAAATAGACTAATTATTAATCTAGAGTGGACAATTTTTCAAGAACATTGTAGTTTGAAGACTTGAAGACTAGAAGGGATGCGGAACTTTTAACAGGATTGAAAAGTCGATGCGCGTGATTCTGGAACATCTTCTGTTCATAGAATCCTTTGGGAAAATTTCCGCATGACGCATCTCATACGTAACTTAATATGCTGCTATCAAATTTCAATCGTTTGTAAAAAAAATGCTCTTCTTTATACATGTATATACGTTTGTAATGTGAATTTTCATTAAATGAAGGAAATGAAGATCACAAAACTATTCATGACCATTTGTCAGTTAAAGTTGTTGTCCATTTTTAGCTACGGCCTGCGTGTTTTAATTTAAGATGAATATGTGAGCACGTTTGGTAAATAAGTTCGAAAATGAGGATACGGCTTCTATCGAGTTTACCAAGATATAAAAATTCTTGAGATATGATGAGTCAAATAGAGAATAGTGGGTTAATGCCATGAATGGGAAAACATATCTGGCAAAGCCTCGCCCATCCCGTTTCCGTGCCGCGCCAGATATTTTTTCCCATTCACGGCACAAACCTACTATTCTATTTATCCCATCAACACCTACAAATGGCTTTAAAATGCAAATAACCCCAGCCACCGCACATATTCACACGCAGTGATCAGTTCCTATAGACAGGATATCAAAAATGTTTCACTGCACCGTGTTTCACGGCACATACGCACTGTGTTAACAGGATAAATGTAATATCGCATGCATGGTGCACGGCCAATCCCATATGTTGAGTAAGTATATGCTTCAAGTACTACTTGACCACCACATGAGGTCAACCACACACCAAATATCCGCGTTAGCCACGCATTACAGTTACCTTCGTAGAGGTACCGGATAGTACCGGTCCCGGTTAGTACCGCTATCGGCTTATAGGATCGCACATTTCGTCTTATCACTGCCGAAATGTCGAAACGGTCAATAGCTATTCTGAGAAGAGAAACCGAAACCGAAGATTGTATTCGTGCACCGAATCACGGAGTTACGAATCACGAATAATCGAATATGTCGGTTAATCGTCCCACCCTTAGAATACGGAAACATTTGCAGTAACATAAATTTAGCACCAAAACCAGCAAACAAAACATGTATTACACTGCTGAAATGGCGATCAAGCTAAGTTGTTAGAACTATTTTTATGGCGTACACGTGTTTTTAAACAGTTCAACACGCAACATATGTGCTGCAATCGACCTATGCTAATTTGCATAAAAGCTGGAAGACCTCAAATGTGGATATTTGTTGTATAATTCTTCGCTCGCGCTCGAATAATCAAAGTTCTGAAAGAACTGAAACTGTATCGCCAGAATATATATATATATATTGTGCAAATATATATATATATATAGAAATATATATATATATATATTTGCACAATGTACGAAAAGAAAACACGGATAGAAAGAGAGTGTAAAGGTAGTGAG